>CM038223.1:91414008-91517573 GCA_021442155.1 Cymbidium sinense
GAATCCTAAACTCATTTTATAAGAGACAAGAGTATGATTGGTATGAAAACTTGACTTAGACTAATGCAAATTTATGACTTTATAAATGATTTTGACACATTCATTTTGGACCAAGGCTTGGGACAATTATCCTATATCATTGATGAAATTAATTTATAGGATAAATCAATTAGAGGAGGTGTTCTCTACTATAAGAGATTTCCCTCAAAGGTCAAGCAAACCTTCTATCATGAAAGAGTAGAGACTCTACCTATTCAAGAGTGACACAATATGAAATGCATGATATGGTAACATACAACATTTAACTAAGGTGTTTCTAATATTTTTATTTATCTTGATTAAAAGCCTAGGCTTTAAAATGAGGTTATAAGTTCTATTAAAATTTAGTTATGAGTTTTTTAGTGAGGGTAGAAAATTTAATTTTATCCTAATGAGCCTACCGCATCGAGGCCACACATCAAGTCATCACACTTTAAGCAACTTATGAAAAGCATGCTATTTCTATTGCACAACCTAAACACAATAATCAAACATATGAATTTCGTACAGGAATAAGAGGTTGTATGGGTAGGTATCAGTACACCCAGAAAGAAAATAAATTTAGTATCGTACCCTTTATAACCCTAATTATAATTGAATATTACAATTAAAAATAAATGCTACATTGGTCTTCAATCTCTTGTCCTTCTTTCCTTCTTTTGAATTAGTTTGCTTCAGGATTTACAAGACCTCCTAGTTCTTTTCCTTCTAGCCACTACTCATCCTAAATCCCATAGCACTAATTATAATTCTATTACAAAAATTACATATTTATAAACAAAAATGAAATCTAGCTACACCTACAAAATAGATGTTAACTAAATAAGCATACAAGCCAAGTAATTATAATTTACATATTTGGACTTAGCACCCTGTACTTGGGTAGCCAAGCCCACATGTCCTAATTAGATCTTGCTTAAGGGGCATAAGCAGTACCTGCAAGCAAGAATATTTATATTTACTTATTATTACAGTGGCCCCTTTAGCACAATCCCCTACACTAGGCATCATTAGAATATTAGCAACCTAACATCCAGTCTATGCACAAATAATCCTAACATCTAATCTAAAATATTGCATCATAAAATAAAACACAACACCATAACATACATTGGCCTAACCTAAGACTAGAATTGGTGGCTTAGCATTTAAATGTCTATGCAAAGGTTTAGTGTAGTGTATCTTGACTAAGCTTTAAGAGTGTGATTATCTAAAGTTTAGAATTATTTATGTTAAACATTAAAGGATATTTTACTTCAAATCTTGAAATAAATTGATTAATTTTAATTTACACTTCTTGTTTTATCTAATGCCTACTCAACGTCTAATCATTATGAAGAGAAGAGAGGGATTTGACGCCCTTCATCCCTACTTTAAGTTATTTTTTAAAGGTATATTATTATAACTTTGGTTTCTTTAGTGAACCATTTATAAATATTTTATTAAACCTACGTTTGGGTTGGTCTCAAGGAGTCTTCTTCAAACATAAAAGGCATCTTATGATTAATAAAATTGAATCACTATTACATAAACAACATTCCATTACTTCTTTCCACCATCAATAGCATACACACTTCCTCATTTTTATTGTTCATGATATTTGATTTAATATATATTTGTACATGCAATATGTATTTATATTTTTGCACACTTAATGATAATTAATGTATGAATTTGATAGGAAGAAAGATTTCATTCCATATTTAAGCATATGTAGACATGCATTGGAAATTTAAGCAAGTACGTGCCATTGTTAAACCAGGTGTTGAGCTCACTTTTGGAGTGAGGACTCAATCTTCTCTCCTTAGATTTAGGAGTCTTCTGGACACTAGATTCTCCTTAGTCATAAGACACTTCTAGCAATTAAGTGATCACTTAACCTAGCCTAGAGACTTAGAAGAGTTAATCATGGGATTAGGGTATGCCTTAGGATTAGTTAAATTTACCTAGCCTAACCAAATCCATACTTACCTTCTTAAGCTAAACCAAACCACCAAATCATCATCCCAAACCTAAATCAAATTTATAATTGAAATTCAAATCAACTAAATCAAGTTAAATCAATCCTTCCTAAGCCATATGATTTAATCCCATAGACTTAGCCAAAATCCTTCAATCTAAATCAAACTCACTTGATTTTCTCATGAATCAATTAATTCTCCAATCATCATCCCAAACCTAAATCAAATCCATAATTGAACTCCAAATCAACCCAAAATCAAATCAAATCAATCCTTCCTAAGCCACATGATTTAATCCTATGGACTTAGTAAAAGTTTCCTTCAATCCAAATCAAACTCAATTGATTTTCTCATGAATCAATTATTTCCCCAATCATCATCCCAAACATAAATGAAATCTATGATGAAATTTCCTAACCTAAAATCAATTCAATCAAAACTAACCTAACCCATTTGACTTGAAATATTCAAATAAGCCAAAATTCATTTCAACCCAAATTAGTTGCAATCAGAACTATAAATCAATCCTAAATCCATATATAAATTCAACCCAAAATTGATTCAACTAGCCCAATTGGTCCACTTGACCCAAAGTGACCAATTTGACCTATTTGAACCAAATTACAATCCTACCCAACTTGGATTGAACCAAACCTACCAAAATCTCCTATGATTATTATCAATCATTCTTAATTGGTCATTTGTCATCAATTGGGTAAAACTAAGTCAAATTGGTCATTTATCCAAGTCAACCCACTTAACCTACATGAACCAAACTAGCCAAATCTCAACCCAAGCCAAATTAATTGAAACCTATGATTCACATCAACCTAAAATCAATCCTTGAACTTGACTTGACCATTAATTGAGCCAAACTTAACCCAATTGGCCCTTTGACCCATGTTGACCCAATTTGACCTAAAAGACTAAATTGGGTCAAATCAAGATCTAAAAAAAATTGATTACAACCAATGGCTCAAGTTCATTCCAAATTGATTGTTGAACTTGACCAAAGCCCCAATTGAACCCAATTTGACCAAATTGAATCCAATTGACCCATTTAGCCCAAATTGACCTAAAGGGTTAAATTGGCCTAAATCAAATTCAAATCCAAATTAATTCAAACCAAAGCCTACAATCATCTTTAATGGATCAATTGAACATGAACCAATGCCTAACCAAAGCCTATTTGGCCAATTTGATCAGATTAGTCAACTTGACCCATTTGACCCATATGAACTAAAATGAACCAAAGTCAAATCCAAATTGACTTAAACCATTTGAACCAAAACTCTTAAAATCATCATTTGAACTTGACCCAATTTTACTAATTGGACAACTTTACCCAAGCTAGCCCAATTTGACCTACATAGGTCAAATTGAGCCAAATCCACTCAAACCAAGCCTGAACCTAATGAAATTAGACCCAACCCATCCTATATTCACCTTGGGTCAGCCCAAAACCAACCCAAAAATGAGTCTGATTTGACCTATTATCCAATGGATAAAGCTCCCCCATATGGGATCATATAAATTGGTCTCCCCTCTTTTCACTTGGCAGTTATCCCATACTTAAAATAACACTCTACCTACATGGCTAACCCAACCCACATGGGCTAGGTCAGGTATGGTCCAAAGGGAGGTGAGTCACATTGACCGAAACCAATTGACATGAAGAAGGAGGGGGCTGCCTTGAGCCACCAACTAGACCTCTAGCTAACCAAACCAAGACACATGGGATGGACCTTAACCTTTCTGGTGCCTGTAGCGGTGATCATCCATAAGACTTCAATCCAAGTCATCCTAAGGGATGGTAGGTTGGGGAGTATATACCCTCTTATTTCGATCCAATTCACACACACTCACCCTCAGAGAGTTTCATAGACCCCATTTTAAAATCCCCATAGTAATTTCCAAGCTCCCCAAGCCTTCCCGACGTCGGACTCCATCAACCTGAAACAAGGCAAGGCACCACTCGACCCAACTTCCTCAAACCTCAACCAAACTCCAATTAACTTCTACCTCGCCGTGAGAATGAATCTTCTCCAAGCTCTCCACCACTAGAGTGCTACTTTGATCAATGTCCATCTCAATTGATAGATCTTGGTCCACAGGGCAAACGATAAGGAATTAGCATGAGCTGTGGATTCACCTCATCTAAGCAAAACTACATCAAGCGTTGCCGCAGAGCTCTAGCAAGATAATTTCTATTAAACTGAGCTTTAGGTAAAAAAATTTGGGCCTTTTTGAAGAAAAGTTGTATGTCATGCAAATCTGACTATTAGATCCCTTGGGATCTTCCTCGTGAAGGTGTGGGTTGAATTTCAGCATCGTCTGAGCATTGGTGAGATTGGATCGAGCGAGCGAAGGTGGATGGTGTTTGTCTCCCATCGCTCGTGGGATGATAGATCACGCACCGTTGATTCCGCATGATTAGAACATATGACCATGTTTAATCCATTAGATTTATCACATTTTAATCCCTTAAGCACCATGGGTTTAATCCCCACCATCTAATCTTAGATCGGATGGAGGGGATGAAACCACGTCCATCGCCAACCATGTCAGCACTGACTCAGACACATTTAAATAACCTATCCCGCGATGCCACGTGAAAATCGCCATCGCGATCCACATGGTGATGAGATTAGGCTTAATTAATTATTTTAATGGCTGAAACTTTGGAAAATTAGAACAAATTGTAGAAAAATAAAAAATGTGAATAAATACTCATTTTAAAGGTAATTCATAGGAGATTTAATTTAAAATATTTTCAATTAATTTTGAACAATAATTAAGACCTAATTAGGGTTTGAATGTAAACTTAATTAGCTTAATTAAGTATTAATTACTTGGAAAATTAATTCTAAACTTGGGAATTAATTTCATAGGATGACTGCTGCCTCCCATAATTTTCTTGAAATTTATTGCTTAGGTAATTAAGGAAATTGACCATTCAATCCTTAATTACTCTCTTAATTAATTTAATTGATTAATTAACCTCCCAAATAGAAAATTTATTAAATTAAGTTCACTAATTACTAATCAACAGTGAATGGTTGAGGAAAATGGCTAGGCCTTTTTCCTGTCACTTTTGAAGCTCATTCCATTAAAATGGGTCTTAATTTAAGATTTAATTAAGAGGTTAATTAATCAAATAATCAAGGAATTAATCAAATTAAAATCATAATCACATCAGATAGTTAATAATGAGATTAAGGGTTCCTCTTAATGTGTTTAATAACATAAAACCCTAAGGAAATTATGATTAGCCCATAAGTGTGGAAAATCATAAAAGTACTTAATTAGGTTCTTTAATTTAAATTAATTTAATTATGAGCCATTTGCATTCGTCTTTTAGGAGGATTGCAATTTTATTTTTCTCATATATCCATGTCATTTGTGGCTCATAATTAAGTGGTTAATCAAATTAAAGAAGCACGGTTAAGGATAATTAATTGATTTAATTAAGGATCCAACTTAATTAATTCATAAAATCCACTTAATTACCTTTTCTTAAACCAATTAAGTTGACCAACATGGGAAAAGAATTAAAATAGCAAAGAAATATTCACCTCTTTCAAATTAATCAAAATGCTAAATCATAAATTAATAATCAACTTTTGTTTTCTTTAAATGAGTTTATTTAGTGTGATTGTCCTTAGGAATTAGTTTAGTTGAATGAACCATACGTTTATATTTAGTTATTCCTCTCCTATCACTTTAAATGTTGCATGTCATTTGATTTCATGCATTCATTCTTTCAAATTTAAATAAATTACATGAAAGATATTTATGTAAGCTTGTATGTGTTGACATAATTTAATTATATGTATGGATATTATCAATATTAAATCCAAAACTATTTTCAATATTTATAAATAGATAATAACATTTGTAGTGATGATAGTTATGAATATATTAGAGGTGCATGTGCTTATAGCTTAAGTATGTGAAGTAAAGTCCTCTTTCTTTCATTCATATATTGATTTACATAAGCTTGAATGATAATGGGTATATAGTCTGGACATCCCTGAATACGAGGCTTTAAGTAGCTCCAAGGAGGTCATTTAATTACCTAACTTCCCTGGTTTAATAATGACACATACTCATTTAGTTTCATTCCAATGTATTTTAGTATTAGAATTTGGATAGAGCTTTAATTCATATGCCTAAATAATTCAACTAAAGAAAAGAAAATCTTTGCATGGTTTTCATCTTTATAGTTATGTTACATTCATATGTATTTAAGATAGCAATTATTTAGTCTACATCCGGGAATACAAGGCTTTAAGTATCCCCAAAGAGGTCATTTGATTACCTCACTCAATGGCACGTAATTGCTTACATTTTTTATGCATGTGTATGTGTGCTTAATTAAAAGATGAAAAATCCCTTTTGTTATTAAAATATATGCACCCATAATCACCTAAGTCATTATATACATTACATGTATGTTAGTGCCCTCTTTCTTTTGATTCATATAGATTTATATAAGTTTGAATGTTAATAAGTCTATAGTCGAACATCTTGGAATACGATGCTTTAAATAAAGAAGGTCATTTGATTACCTCACCGGTTGAGAAAGGCATGTACTTATTTGATTTCATTCCCATATTTTTTTTGTATAAGAATTTGGATAGTGCTTTAAATTTACATGTATTAAATAAGTCAATCAAGTTCTAAATGTGTACATTCATCATTCAAGTTAAGACATGTTGCATGTATAGATACACTTAAGATAGAATCATATGCATGTCACATGTGATGGAAAGGAATGATTTAATATATGTCATGTGATAGTACTTCAATTATATTAATCGAAAGATGCCTTTCACATTGAATATGATAGTTAAAGTTAACCTAAACTAAGGACTAAAAAATGTGCATTAAGCCATTCACTAAAGAAAATCAAGTCATAAAAATGTGCTTTAGAAAGTGGTTTAAGATAGAAATAAAAGAGGGTAGTCCTCTTTCCTCTCTTTACAACACTTAGGTGCTAAATGTAAATTAGATGAAACAAAGCAAAACATAAAATAAAAATTTGCAAATTAGTTAAACAACTTGAAATGAAATCAACCTTTATGATAAATTAAATTCTCCACTATTAGAAAGCATAACTCTAATGCTTACAAACATACTACACAAAGCCTTAGCACAAACATTAGAATTAAGCCACTTCTAGTCCAAAGTTAGGATGATGCATGTGTGATGTTATTTTGTGGTGTAATGTTTTAGACTGGATGTTAGTGTATATTTCATAGACCGGATGTTAGGTCTCTTAGCTAATCATATTTTGTGGGATTGTGCTTAAGGGGATGCTTAAAATAAATATAAATGCTTCTTGCTTAAACTCTTAAGCATAATCCAAGTTAAGACAGTGTTTGGTTACCATGGGTTCTAAGTCCAAATTATACATATAATTGCTTGGGATTGTATGTATATTTAGCTAATCTCTACTTTGAAGGTGTAGTTAGATTTACTTTTCTCCTATATAAATGTAATTTTGCAATAGAAATTAGGATTATTATTATGGGGATTAGGATGAGGCTAGAAGGCTTAGTCTTGGGATGCTTTTGAAGCATAATCAAATCGAAGTGAAGGAAATAAAGAAATGAAGAATGAGGATACCCATAGAATGTATTCATTCTAATTGTAATTATTCTTTCATATACTAGGTTGTATAAGGGTAGTTCTACCCATATTTTTTTGGGTTATATACAGTCACGCACCACTGTATTCTTTTATGTTAGTTTATAAAATTAATTGATGATTTGTTTAGATTACGCATCAAGATTGTATCTTTATTCATAATTTCTTTATGTTTGATGTTTTAATGTGTGACCTGGATACGGTTGGCTCTTAGGATAAAATAAATTTCCTGTCTAACTAATCACTCATAATTAAAGTTTTAAAAACCTCACCATAAATCCTAAGCTATAATCAAGATAATTAAAAGATTTAGCAACCCCTTAGGTGTATGTTGTATGTCTCACATCATCCATGCATCTTCTACCACTCTTGCTAAAAATGAGGGCCTCTGTCCTTACATAATAGGGACTACTTGACCCATGAGGGAAACCCCTGACGATGAAGCTTCACCCTCTCTCTTTTGATTTAGCCAATAATCTATTTTATCATGCATTTAGTCAAAAGAAATCCTAAATCCTTTTGTCTAAAATGTCGTGACAAAATAAAATAAAATTTGAAAAGATCTAGCACTTATAGATTAAGTCATATGCTCATACCACTTATGCTCTAGTCTCTTAGGGAGTTGGTTTAGGACTTTAGTCTCTTTCAAATTAAATAACTATCCTAGCTATCTTGCAATTCATAAGACTGACTACATGATTTTAAATTATAAGAGGAGTGGTGCCCACCCTAAGTCTGTAAGTTGAACTGGTTTACTCTCATGGGGATAAACCCTTATGTCCACTGTCGCTTAGATTTAGGTCATGCTTTTTCTTGTACTAAAGCTCTCTAAATTTAGGATCCAAGGTAGCTATTTTTTGTGGGCTACAAGCATAAATCCTCACCTCTTATGTGTTTCTACAACCTTGTGTTGGCAGATTATAAGCCCTAGCAATCTAATAAAAATTCTACTCAAATGAATAAAATCACTTCATTTTCAAATAGATAAAACCTCACCATAGGATATATTGGAATTCTCACTAGGCTTCCTAGTATTAAGAGCATTCTCTACTTATCTCATTTGGATTCCAAAAATAAGTCTTCTCCTTGAACTTTCCCAATTGATCTTCCAAAATAACCCAAATCCTTGATAGACTAACCTTGAAATCTTTGGAAATAGTAATTGTCTACTTTAATGAGAATTCTTAGAAAATCTCATTTCCTAAGATAATTAACTATGGGCTTTGCCTCCATAGGAACTTAAGAACTGCTTAATATAAACTCTTCATCCATGTAAAGTAGGAGAAAAATCTCTAGTATATTTGAAGACCTATCATGCCTTAGGAGTCCTTATTGGGTGATTAGGTCCATTGTTGGGTGGTGTCTCTATCTTTTGAGATAGTATATCATACCTCAATATCATACTCGATCACTTCAATAAGTACTATGATCTGCAGGTGTCCCACGAACATCTAAAAATAAACACCACACTAGGGAAGTAAGATTATCTAAGACCTCCTTGGGGCTACTTAAAGCCTCGCATTCCTGAGATGTCTAGACTATATAATCGCCAACCTAAATACATGTAAACATATTCATAAACATAAAAAATAAAAATCATGCAAAGGCTATATAAAATCAAATCTTTTATTCATGTAAGGAAAAGTTTAATCCCAAATTCTAGCATATGTATATAAATGAATGAGATTAAGAAAGTAAGTGTCATTATTAAACCATGAAAGTGAGATATCTAAGACCTCCTTAGGGCTACTTAAGGCCTCCTTTTCCCAGGATATCCATACTATATACTTGCCAACTCCAATCATATGTAAACATATAATTGAACCATAAAAATAAAATAATCTTTTACCATCTTTAAATTATAACCAAAAGTAAACTTTATTGAACATTTATAGCCAATATTAACTTAAATTTTACATCATTAGGTTATAGTTTTGAAAGTAATTTGAGATTTGTTAGTGATAATAATCACACCATATAATATTTATCCAACACATGGAGCTTAAATGCAACCATATTCTTCTAATTTCTTTTTTTTTTTAAAAACATGAACATCTGAAACAAATGGCATGCACATTTATGATGATTGAAAAGAAGAAATTAAACATTGCCACATAACATATTCAATTACATTAAGTCCTAAGGACAATCAAGCCAAATAAAGATTCCTTAAGACTAACAAAAGTTCTTACAAGGTTTGATTTTGATATTTAAGTTGTTAGAACTTAAAGAGGAGAGAATGATAGTTAGTATTTATCCCATCCCATGTTGGTGATTTGAAATATTTAAAGAAAGCAATTAAATGATTTTATGATTTGATTAGGTTCAAACCATTAAGCACATCCATTTAATTATCCTTCCCTAAGCTTCTTTAATTTAATTAACTACTTGACCATGAGATTTCAATGATATGCTTTTAAGAAAGTAAAATTTACAATGCACCTCAAGGAATCTAATGCAATGCTTAAGAGTTAATTGAATTAAATAAGGAAAGAATCTAAGTTAAATACTCTTATGATTTTCCAACACCAATGGGTTAATCATAATTTCTTTAATAACTTTATGTTAATAAACACATAAAGGGGAATTAATGGATTATATTTGAATTATCTAAACTAATTATTAATTTTGTTTGATTTTCATTTTATCATTACTTTTCCTAGTTAATCCCTTATTATTACATATGTTAATTAACCTTCTTAAGGAAATACATTTGGAAAAGTAATTAGGAGAGGGGTCATAATTACTTCTCATCACTATTCACACTATTCACAATGATTAATTATCATTAATTATTTAATTTTCTCTATTTATCAATTTTTGAAAATTATTTAATTAATTAATGAGAGTAATTAGGATTGAAATTCCAAATTCTTTAAATTACATGAAAAATAATTCCAAGAAAATTATGGGAAGCAGAGAACATCCCATGAAACCATTCCACCAAATTTAGAACTAATTAGCCAAGTAATTTGGCCTTAATTAAAGTAATTAACCTAAGCTTTAAACCTTAATTAGGCACTGTTCACTGGGATAAGTTAGGATTTTTTTCTTAAATTCACCTTTATCTAACCTTTTCAAAATGAGTTTATTTATATATTTTTTTGGATTTTTCTACAATTAGTTATGATTTTTTTATGTAGCCATTTAATTATATTTTAAAGCCTAATTAATCATTTACACTATCGATGCCACACAAATGCTGACGTAGCAGCACTTTTCATGTGTTATCATGGTATTGGTCACTTAAATTGTCTGGTGCGAAAGTTGACTCAATGAAGGCGGATGTAATTTTGTCTCAGCCATCTGATCTCAAATCTAATTGTCAAGATTAATCCCATGATTCCAAAAGGATTAAATCAAAATTTCTAACATGATTAATCATGGTTGTCCATTCTAATCACATGGAATGGACAACCGGTGATTCGTCATCCCATGAGCGCTAGAAGATGAACACAATTTTGCCTTTGCCGCTTGATTCAAGCTCACATGAGCTCATTCAATGATGAAACTAACTCAAAAATGATCAAAGAATGAATCTAAGGGAATCCTATGGCGGAAAATGCATGAAATTATGATTTACTTCAAAAAATGACCAACACCTAGGGGCCAAAGCTACAGGTATCAAATTTTTACTTTGCTAGAGCTATAGGCTGGCGGTCCGTTGATAGAGGTAGCTTCATCTTGAAGAGACAAAGCCATATTGAGAAGATCATGAGCTGCCTCCTTGTCAATCGCTCTGTGGACCAAACACCACCACAAAGCTCTCCAGAGTTGGTCTTGAAGTGTCTTATGGTGGTTGAATCGCTTGGGAAATGATTCGTTTCAGTTCGCCAGAGTAAGGTGAAGGTGTGGGAAGAGTTAATTTGGGTTTGGTAGAGGTTTAGAAAACTTGGATGGATGGGGATCTTAGGTTTGATCGAGAGCTAGTCTTGTCGGTGGTGGAGTGCACGAGGAGCTCAGGAGTGGGAAAAGGACTGTGTGGAATGTTCTAAGTAAGGTCTATGCTCAGTTTGAATTCATGGGGAAGAGTATACCCTCTTCCCCAGTTGAACCAAGGGCTAGGATTGGTTCAATCTTTACAACCATCCGATTGGGGTAGGTGCCCAAAGGTGGCAGGCGACTGCTGAGGTGGGTGAGGGTGAGAGGCTGAGGAAGCATAGTGGGCTGGCATGAGGTTTACCCTCTCCTTTAGGTGGATCAATGGGTTGCCATGGGTGAACTCACCCTCTTGTCCAGAAGCTAAGCCCAACAACTTTGGGTTATGTTGGGTCAGTGGTCCTCTTGTCAAATAAGAGCCAATGCTAGTTGTCATTGGGTAAGGAGGTGGAGAACTCATCCAAATGGGGGATTTTGTCTCATTTTGGTGGCTTGGTTCAATGGGTTTGACCCAAACCGGGTTCACCATGGATTGGGCCCACTTGGTTAGGTCCATGGTGACCCAGCGATAAGTCATGCCAAGTTTGGTTGGGTTTGGGCTTGGTTTAGTTGGGTTTGGCTCAAATTGACCCATATGGGTCAAATGATTTCAATTGGGCTAGTTGGCCAATTTGACCAAATTGGGTCAAAATAATGATTTGGGTGAGTTCAATTGGTCATTGAATGAGTGTAAAATTGGTTTGATTCAATTTGGGTTAGATTTGAATTTGGCTCATATGGTTCAATTTGGGTCAAATGGGTTATGTTGACTAATTTGACCAAATAGGCTAAATTGGCTTGATCATGGGTTAGGTCTATGTTCAATTGATCATTGGTGATTGATTGGAGTAGTTGATTTGAATTAATTTAGATCAATGGAGATTTGGTTCAATTTGACCCTTTAGGTCAAATTGAGCTAAATGAGCTAACTAGGTTAGGTTGACTAAATTGGATCCAATTGAAGGTTGGATTATATTTAATAATAAATTAGTGATTGGTTGGAAACATTGGTTTCAATTAATTTGGTTTAGGATTTTGTTTGGTTCAATTTGATGCTTTAGGCCAAATTGGGTCAAAGGTTCTAATTTGCTTGATTAAGTTCAATTGATTGTAGTCGAGTGTACAATAATGATTTACAATCATCAATGAAGGGATTCAATGGCTTGATTTGATCTAATGGGAGTTTAATTGGAGTTTGGTTCAATTACCCTTTTATGTTACTTTGGGTCAAGTGACTTGGTCAAGAAAACTTAGACCAATTGGGGTTGTCGATGGTTGGGGTGTGTTCAATGATAAATTTGAAGTTGATTGGTCGCTTTGATTGTAATTGATTAAGGCTTAATTAGGTTTTGGCTCATTTGAACCTTTTAGGTCAAATGGGCTAATTGGTCACATTCCTTTGGTTCAATTGGTTTGATTGCAGGTGTTGAATTGGCTTGAAATGATCTAATAAATAATTAGAGTGATTGAGAAAATCAAATTGGATTTAGTTTCTTGAATGTGTTTGAATTGAGTTATGGATTGGGTGGAGTTAACTTGGATTAAAGAGTTAGTTTAGCTTGGAGATTGATTAGAAAATAAAAAAAATTAAAAGATTAATTGAATTTGTGGTTGGTTTAGCTCCATCCACACAAGCTTAACATTGGATGAGTGGATAAGTATGAGTCTTAGTTTAGGCCATAGGATAGGTGGAACCTATTCATCTTAAGGTGTATTATAAGCTTAGGTTTATGCCTTCTAAGTCTCTACGCTTAAGTTTTAGTGTCCCCTTAATCACTAGAGGTGGCTTAGCATTAAAAAAAATACAAGTTTCTAGAAGGTTCCTAGATCTAAGACGGGAAGGATTAATCCTCACTCTAAAAGTGAGGTCAACAAAAATCTTTACTAATGTTAAAATAAATCCTTTTGAATTAACATATTATGAATAAAAATATTTTGAATATGAAATTTATGAAATACGAGAAATATAAGAAGCCTTGAAGATATTATTTCAAATCAACCAAACCAAAAAAATAAATATTTTAAATCACTTGAAGATGAATGAAAATAAATTATAGAAAAACTTTAAGCATAAAGCATATAAATCTTTTAATACAAATCAAGCTAATAAAACCAATGATTTAAAATATTGAAATAAATTAAATACTCTTACTCAAGCCTTTGTATGTAAGTAATGAAATCAATTGACTTGATGTGAACTTTCCAAGGCTTGAATCTTGTGAATATGATCTTCTCTTGGTAGATGAAGTTGAAAAGATAGGAGATGGACTTAATCACCAAACCTTCAAGGATTCTTCAAGCAATAGTCTCGGCCAAAGAAGAAGCAAACAAGAATGAAATCTATTTGCACTTTGCTTCAATCAAAACCTTAAATGGGGTTTCATAAGAGAGAAAGAGAGCAATTGAAGATAGTTGAGACCTTTAGCACTAAATATCCAAAAGAATCTCCAAAATCAAATTTGCAAATGGTCGTGGAGATAGTCAAGAGAAATTAAGTCATGAGATCATTTCTTTAAATAGAGTTAGGATCAAGAATTATGGCCAAGCAATGGAGAAGAGGAGGAAATAATGAGAGGAAAAAATTAATAAGTATTTGATTTCAAACAAATGAATACATGTAATGTCAAATAAGGATATTTGAATTTGGTAGAGAGAGAGAGAGAGAGAGAGAGAGATGAGGAAGAAAAATTAATTAATACAATTGAATAAAATCAAGAGAATAAATCCAAGGATTTTGCAAGCATGAAAAGAAGAGAGGGAACAATATTTTGGCAAGAAATTTGAGTCTAAATAATTAATCACATGACTATATCTTGAATATAACTCAATGTAATTAAGGAGTGAAGGCCAAAGCTAAATGGAGGAAAGAAAAATACACTTAGCATTAATAACTCAAATCAAATTAGCCAAATGATTAAATAAGGAATTAATTCAAAATTATTTTGAATTTGAATCAATCACATGTAGGAACAGTCAAGAAAGGATTCCAAATAAGGATTCAATCAATATAAATTAAATTATCTAAGATTTCTTGGAAGAATTAACCCAAGTTATATGAAATAAAAATAATAAAATAAATCAAGAAAAAATAAAGAAGGATTTTAGACCACATAGTTTTTAAACATGGATTTAATCTCCATTCAATTCATTTGATCATGAATCATTTATGGGAGATTAATTTACAAAAGAATTAAATTAATCTAAACAAATCAATTTACTCCAAATAAAATAAAAAAGGGGCTCATATATTTCCCCATAAAGATAAAATTAAAATAAGAAAGTGAATAAATATATGAAATAAATTTTGAATTAACTTAAAAAAATTAAATTAAACTCCAATTAGCTGGCATAAATCATGCTAGGGTCGGCCAAATCATTCCATAGATGGTTATAATTAATTTTGTATTGATATGGCAATGAATCTTCAAATTAAATTCAAAATAATTTAAATTCAAAAATTGAAATGAATGAATTTTTAAAATTTAAATAACGAGGGAATTATTATAGAAATAATTTGAATAATTCTCACATAATTTATTAATAAAAAATCAATGGAAAATTCAACCAAAACATAACTTGGATGATAATGATGGTATGAGAGAGAAAATAAAAGAATAGGAAAGAGAAAAGGATAATTAAAATAATTCTAGAATAATTTTATTCTCATGCTAGAAATAAATGGATAAATAATGCAGTGAAGTATGGAAATGACTTAATGAAGTATGAAATAAATTCATCTTACTTGAAAGCACAATAAATGACACTTAAACTCATGCACTTAGTTCATATTATCCAAAATGGATAAATTAAGGAATAATGCTATATGAATATGTAGAAAATATGGATAAATTTGAATAGGAATGATGGGATACATAAAGAGTATAAATAGAGTACAAGATTGAAAAGACACTTATGGTGTTGGATCATCAACATTGTAATGTTATTTTCTCAAGAAAAAATGGATATAGAAAGATCAAAGCACCATGTCAAGGACTTAGAAGAAAATGGAGCATTATATAGAAGAGTAAGTGCCATAGTACTTACCCAGCGCATAAGTGCTACCTTCATAACATTGCGATGCAATGGCCTGACAGAATAGTTTCGAGCAGTTGCTACAATTATTTCATGCAATTTTGAAGGCAATTTTGAGAGAGCAAGGGAAAATTTGATCGGAGGACCCAAAGACTATAAATAAGATTTTTTTACTGAAGTAAAATTTTTTTTGGCAAGTGGTGGTGTTTAATGTGAGTGTGATTGAGTGAGTGAGTGAATGAATAAGTGTGTGTGTGTGTGTGTGTGTGTGTGTGTGAGAGAGAGAGAGAGAGAGAGAGAGAGAGAGAGAGAGAGAGAGAGAGAGAGAGAGAGAAAGCACTTGGAGACAAACTAAGTGTTAGGGTTTCATTGTTTTGTATAAGGGTTGCGTTGTTCAAGTTGGAGACTAAGAGAAGAAGATCCAAACTAAGGAATTATACAATTTTACCATGAGACATAAGGATGACGTGAAAGGGAAAATTTAAGAGAATTACTTAGTCTACTTTTCCCTTTTCTTTTGATTTTCTATGTATTATTTTATGTGTTTAAATATGTTCTTCTTTTCCTCTAAAAGATTCACTAAAGTTATAAAGTGCTCTTGGATTTATAACTCTGCATTGATTGACTTGTACCAAAGTTAATGTTGTGATTTTATATGTAAACTATTTTTGCTTCATTAAAAATTATTGGTCTGCTTTTCCCAACACTTAATTAACTAGCAATCTAGCTAATTGTGATGTTAAAATGGATTGTGATCAAGAAATTTTGGAAGAGTTCTAGAAGAACAATAGGGAAAGCAGCTAGATTTACTAAATAGAAATGGGAATATGTTATTTTGGATCCACAATCACTAAGATAAATTTAGAAAATCACATCACTTACAATTTAATTCAACTATGAGAATATAACTAATTAAGGAAAATGGTTTGGTTATATTGATCTAGTCATAGATGATATACATTAATACTCTCGATTGATAACTATAAAATTTAGTACTTTTGACTTCAATTTTGAACAAGCTTTCAATCAAAATTTTCATGAACTCAAGAATATTAATTTTAAAATCAAGGTCAACACAAATACTTTTTTTACAAAAATCTAAAATTTAGCTTTTAAATTTTTAGATCTTATTTTTAATTATAATATTTTTAAACAATTAGCTAAAAATTAAGTCTAATACAATACTAGTAATTATATTAATTCTAAATTACACAGGTAATTAGTCCTCATGAGAATGATTCTCTACTTATCACTATATTACTTAATGGCACATGCACTTGCATACACCGGTTTAAGTTGGTCACTCTCAATGGACTTGGCACACTCATCACTCTAAGTTATAAGAGCAAACTAACCTAGTTAAATTTGTTTATTAAAACTAACAAAATCAAGGATTAAAAATGAAGTCACAAACCACAGTGAGACAATCCTTTGAAACTTCACTATGTTGTGTCCTCACCAACCTATTTGCCAAGACCTTTTGCCACCAAATAAGAGGAGAGCATTCCTCTTGACCTTCCTCAAGATCACTCAAAAATATTGGAGCCTCTTTTCAATAGAAAAAAGTAAACAACTCCATAGCCTTCTTTCTTGGTATATTTTCCCCAACAATGTTTGAGGCACTCACTTAAATTGAAAGCAACCATAGTCAGCACCATTAAGATCGAGGAACTCACCTCAACAGGAGATGTTGCAACAACCTCTCCTTCAAGTATCTTCTTTGCTTTCTTCTTCTTTTTGGAAACTTGACCAGAGATGGACAACATCAAAATCTCCATGAGTTCTCTTGGATATCATAATGAACACTTAATTAGTAGAAAAGTTAGCAAGTGATTAAAAAGAAACTTTCCAAGAACACAATAAAGTGGTAACAACTAGTTTTGGAGTGTAACTTCCCCTTTTTATATAACCATAGAGCACAAAAAATGTCAAAAAGGAAGTCAAATCAAAAGTGATGTGACATAAATATCCAAAATGTTTAAATAAAACGTCCAAATAATGGTATTAATGTTTAATTTATGATTTCATTCTTATATTCTTTTTACGAGTCAACTACATAAGTAATAGAAAAATCAAAGTGCTAAATATACAACCATAGCAGCACAAGGACCTAGCAAATGAACCAAGTAAAAAAAAACTTAGTAGTGAGTGCTAGATCCTAGTAAAAAACTCACTCACTGACCATCCAAGAGGACTCGCTTCTCTATGGGTGAGTATGTGCAGGAATCCATCTCAGTTAGGCAACTGACACTGAACTTCATAAATCACACGGGTAGCTATGATAGAGGCTTTTCACTCAACAAAGAACACTCACCCAACCACCGAAGCATGTCTCCATATTGTAACTCCATATAGTTTCAAGTAACGACATGTTTTTTTGTATAACCACCCTCATATCCTATAAAAAGTGGGAATTATAAAGGGTGAGAAATCTTTTGGGCTTTTTTTTATTATTTAAGAGGAAAACAACTAATTCTTATACCCTGATTCTTTATTTGTACTCACATTTTGAGATAGTGAAATCTCTTACATTCTTTTATGCTTTTTTGTTTAGTCTTGCTTGTTATTGTCTTACTTCTTAGGTAACCAAGTAAGATCTTGTATCACTCTAAGAACAAATTTGAATTCAATAGTGATGGCTCCATTTAGTTTTAGAATTTTTTTATTGCATTTCAAAAATATTGTATATATATAAAGTATAAGTTGCTTAATCAAGTATATATGAACTAGAAGAAAGGACAAGGAAAAGAGAAAAATTAATACTTATACTTTATTATTTAAAATCATTTGAGTTTATTTGAGTAGAACTTAGCTACTCCTTTTCCTTTTATTCTGGATATGTATAAGTAAATTCCCCATCTCAATGTCTTATTATTTATTCTTTTATAGACACCAAAGTCTAGTAATTATTTATATTCATTATATTTGCTGGCCATTTTTGCTTTCTTAATTTAACGTGATTGTTTGTGCTAGGAATGATTTTATGCCAAGCTTGTAAGATAAACCTTTTTATATTAACTTTAAATAAACAAAATGAATAGCTTTAAATGGAATTTGGATAATGTTTTAAATTAAAATCATGTCTCTCTAGTCAAATATTTATACTTTTGCTCACTTATAACTTCTAGAGGGGGTATAAGGTGGAGTCAAACAATGATCAAAACGTCCAAGCATTAATGGACCTTCATAATATGGCCAAATCAAGCATGCATAATTAGATGTTTTTTTCATTTAAAGACAAATAACTCGCACATCATATTACATAGGATAAAGCCTTAAATAGGCATGATTTTAATTACATTACTCTAAGAAATGATAACCTAACCTCTATATATATATATATATATATATATATATAATGAGAGATATATATAGATAGAGAGAGAGAGAGATTGTAAGTCCTACATCTTTTTAACTTGACCAGGTGAGTTAGGTCGACTAGTTTCCTATGCTAAATGACCTACGGCTTGACAACCTAGGATAATGGACCCATGAAGTCCAAACTAAGATAATTTCTACATTTTCTTTGACTTTTTTTGTAACATATTTACCACTTTAATCCCATCATACTCTTTGTTAAATTCCATAATTATTATCACATAATTTTTTTTTTTGAATTATCATCTCATTTAGTTATGGGACTTTATTTATTGTTTGCCTAAAGGCTAGAATTAGCTCTAAAATTCACTTTTATTTTTTAATTACATAAATCATTAATTGCTAGTCTACAATTTTTTAAGAAACAATCTAGATTACATTTTTAGCCTTTTCTAAGATTGACTCTAAAATATCTCTCAAGGTTTCTCAAAAGATTATTTTTATCACAATGTTAATTACTAGATAACTAAATAATAAAAATTTTCCAAGAATAATCTAGTTGCTCAAGTTAGTAAAGATTTAGAAAGTTGTTAATATCTTACAATCAAAATTCTTGTAATATCATATTTATATTTTAATACTTTTTAAGTTTTTTCAATAAAATTTAAAAAAAAAAAAAAAACATAAACTTGCTCGCGTTTAATTTTTGATGACCCCACATGTCGACAACTTGCTATTGCTGAGTGCTTACAATTAATTATTGTCAATATGAGCTAATGCGAATGTAATAGACACCAACAAATTATGGCCAACTTGTTGATTAACATAATAATCAAAATATGCATGATGCAATGTTATCATCTAACTAGCAGAGAATAGAAGCCGTATACAAAGAACATATGATGCTCTGATTGCGTCGATCTTGGCTGCTGCTGTTAAATAGGAATGCATGCAAGACAATTAAGGCGAACAAGCTGTAGTTATAAAATTCAACTTGTCCATTAATTAATTTTGCTTCTTTAATACATAAAGTTCGTACATACACACAGCTCATGTGAAAGCCCTAGCTTCAATTAACTAGTCACCATATGGGGAAAAATAGAAAACAATTACACAAGCAAACCCCGAAGCATTCAGTGCTGAATCTTCCACTTGGGATTATATATATATATAGAGAGAGAGAGATATATATATATATATATATATATATATATATAATATATATATATAAAAGAATAAAAGGAGCTAAAAGAAAAAGAAGAGTAGATCAAAAAAAGAATAAACTAACAGGGTGGGAGTTATGATAATGGGTGATCAAGTCATTAAAAGGAGTGAACATTTTAGATATTTCAGGTCTATAATTCGAAGTGATGGTTAAATAGATGGGGATGCTATTAGTAAAACTCAAGTTGGATGGTTGAAGTGGAGGAATGCATTTAGCATGTTGTGGATAAAAAAAGAATACTTAAACATAAGGGAAAATTTTATAAAATTGTGGTGAGACTTACAATACTTTATGGAGAAGAATGTTGGCTATTAAAACAGAAGCATAAAGTGTTGCAGAGTCAGGGATGCTCAGGTGGATGAGTGGCTTTACATTTTGCGACAAAATGCAAAATGAATATATTTATGAAAATATTGGATTACCTCTAATGGTAGATAAGATTAGAAAGAGTTGACTTTGATGGTTTAATCATATAAAATGCTAATTGTCGAATGACTCAGTTAGAGAGTGATGTAACATTATTTAAAAAAAAATAAAAAGATAGACAAAACAACTTGATTAAGAAAAAATAATTTTAATTTATTAAAAAATGAAGATAATAATTGTATTATAAAATATTATTAGACTAAAGAGTCAACAAATATAATTTATTATGATAAACAATAATAATGAACATATAATCATATTCATATTTATATTGATTTACTAGAGTCAACAAATAACTTAATTCTGATTTTATGATAAAAAAAAAAAAAACAATATGATTTTCTTCTATTTCGTGTGAAAACTTGATTGATTTATTTGAGAAAAAAGTGGAGTGCCCCCTCCAGGCTGCCAAAAAAGAAGAAAATTGAATCTAAAATCTTTACTCAACAATCCTTAGATTTTTATGAAGTACCTCTCCATTAGATATAGCTAAAACATCTTCCTTTTTTTTCTTTTGTTTTTCTCTAAAGCCTCATTTGCTTGCGATAAATTTAAACATAGATATAAAAAAAAAGATAATGAGATTCACATACATAGCCCTTGAAACTCTTGTATTTATATATTTAGCACCCCAAATTTCTTATTTGCAAAGTAAAGACGATAAACCTTCTATGAACATAAGAAATTGACCTCCGTTTCAGCCTCTCCTTTTGCATCCTTGCAAATCGCAAATCTAGAATTTCTACAAGATGCCGCCACAGAACACTTGATAAACACAAAATCTATTTGAGAAATGTCGACGTAGGCAAGGAGGAGCATGTCGTCAATGAGGGAGACGGAGCTCTGATGATAGCCGCAAATGCATAAGGCGTGGAAGATGGCAAGGAGGCGGTGGCAACCAGAGAGAAATGGAGTGGAGCTCAGAGTGAAGTTTAGAGTATGGGTTTGTATTTGTTTGGGATTCTAGTTCTGAGCTCAGTGGAGTTTGGAGTATAATTTTTCTCCCTCCTTTGGCCTCATCGCAAGCGTCACCGCTCCAACCAACGCCATTTAACCACCATCGACGGTCACCGCATTTCCCTTCGTGGACGGTCACCCGAGCTGCCTCTGCCTTGTAACCACCGATTTTGTGAAATTCATCACACCAATGCAGACAAATTTCCACCAAGCAGTTCAATCACTTCAGATCTGCTCTTCCTACGATTGAACAGTCGAAGCCTTTGGCAGGTTCTTTCTTTCTCTACGATCCCGCTTCCTTCGTCTTGGATGGGGCTCGAAACGGATAGGGGTTCATTTTTGATGTCCATAGAAGGTTTTAAGTGATGTTTCTACAAATAAGAAGTTTGAGGTGCTAATTATGTAAATACAAGAGTTTCGGGTGTGATATATTTAAATCTACAAAAGATAAAAGTTATTAAATATATCAATGATTTGATATAATCAAGCACAAATATTAATTTTAAATATTGTAATTCATCTTAAAATTCTTACAAAAATGATGAATATGTTCTAACATTCAAAATAAAAGAAAAATAAAATCATCAGGACATCACCGTTGCTGTCTCTCTTAATTTTGAGCCTCCCTCTATCTTCCACACAAAAAATATGACAAATTTCTTATTGTTAACTTCGGGTGTTGTTTGGTTTTTTTTTTGCTAATTTTATTTTATTTCATTTTGTTTATATTTTGATTTGAGATAAGAACATGTTAAATTGTAACAGTTGTTTTTAAAAATATTCAAAATATCTAAAAATAGTTTTGAGTATTTTTTTAAAATAAAAAAGAAAACACTAAAAAATATATCCAACAAATATATTTTAAAAAACAACATAAAAATAAATAAATTGCACAATAAAATTGATCCCAAACAAGCCCTCAATGCATGAGAATGATTAATACTATTTCAAATAACGAAGCTTAACTATTTGAGAGATTAATAAACTCAACTTGTCGATTAATTAATTTTGCTTTATTAAAACATAAATTCCGTACGTACACAGCTCATGTGAAAGCTCTAGCATCAATTAACTACTCACCATATGTGAAAAATCAGAAAACAATTACACAGGCTTTCTGTCTTCTTCCATTCTTGAATATATATATATATATATATATATATATATATATATATATATATATATATGCCTGAGATATAGAGAATTAATATTTCTACTTTATAAGATAATATTTTCCTAAAATACAATACAATCTGTTATAATTATCATGATTGATATCATACAAACTAAAAGGACTAGTCCCGTAATATCATAAAAATATCACATTCAGAAAAAAGAAAAATTCTTATAACATCTCATCTAGTCTTGTTCCATTGTCTAGATAATTGCCAACCTTCATAGCTTCCATCCTCCATTTGTTCTTCTCCATCCTAATGAACTCCTCAAACCTTTCATTCAGTTCATCTATACCTAAAATCCCCAGCTCTTCATCACTTTCTTCATTCAAAAATACCACATCCACGTCTCTTTCTTCTTCTTCTTCTTCTTCACAACAACTTCGAATTTCTTATCACCAGCACGCTCCCCTTTTTCAAGCAAACCGGAGGGATAAGCAGGAACATCATCAACAGCTACTTTGCTGACCTCCAAACTGGTTGAAATAAGCGACTCGCTTGGTAAATCAATAGAGCTTGTGGTGTTTGAGCTCTTGGAGAGGAGGACGAGAAAGAGAGAGATGATGTTTACAGAGATGAAGGTGGAAGTCCTCTTGCTGATGAGGTTAAGTGATTGGAACGAGAGGTAGGAATGGTGGGAGAAGAGGAAAAAGGAGAAGATGGAGAAGGGGATGAGAAAGGAAAGAAGAGATCTTGACCTTGAGAGCATCTTTGCTTTCTCTTTTTTACCTTGAGTTTGTTGATGCTCCTTCACCTTGAGAGACACATTCCTTCCTTCAGACATTTTTCAGGGTGTGTAGCTATTTCGTTTTGAGATGTGAAGGAAGTAAAGGCTAATGGCATAGATATTTATAGGGATTCGTGTTGGGAGATGTAAGGCCTACCTTAGGCACAATTTATGCGAGTTTATTGCATGTCAGAGTAAGTAATAGTTTTGGATCACGTTGGATGTGAATATTGTAGAATCACACAAATTATGACCCGACCCACCCATTCATTGATCGGGTTTATACCCTTTATTCATCTATTTAAATTTTAGATATCGATGATCATCATATTTGCTATTATATTGAACTCATTTTAGCTCATATCTTATTCTTCTCGAAAACATTAATATTCAATTATAATCATACAAGCACTCAATTATTGAGGGTGGAATATCCGTAGCAAATTATGTCCAATAGATTAGTAGGCAAGTCTTATAAATTTAAATATAAAAGCTCAATAAAGAGTTGATGCTATTAGTATATTAAAATTAAACTTTAATTTTAGCTAGATTAATTTTCAAACTCAAATGGATATAAAAAATGTTATCTATGCTGAGACTTCAGTCCAATGATAATCAATCTTCATTTAATGAATAATTTTCACTATTCCAATAGTGCACTCTTGACATATAATGGACCTTATTGAAATTGTTAAAATATATGAAACTTCAAACTACATAAAAAACTTGATAGAAGAGTTGACAACTCTAATATCACTTACTAGGATAGGAGAAATTATTGCGCGTGGCAAGAAACACTCATCATGTAAACAATATCTCCTGTTTTCATTTTTTTACTTGGGTGATACTACCATAGATATGACTATGAAAATTTCTCTAGTCGAAGCATGAATCTTGATGCAAGCGAAATAAAATTGAACCGGTCGAGATCAAGCACTTAAAATTTCATTGGAAATTTTGAGATATCAGTTAAATTCCTAAAAAGCTCTCAAATGTGGAGTGTTTATAGTCAAATCGAAGTCTCGATGAGCCTCCAACAAGCTAAAAGATCTTACGACTTCATTTAAGCATTCAAATACACAATAAAATACATCATATGATCAGGAATCATCATGAGTCCGATGGAGAGGAGAGTGGTTTGTATTTATTTACAGACACCTCCCAATCTATATAAATTTCTCATTTCTCATGGGGAGGGCCAAGAAAGAGAGAGAGAGAGCTCTAAAGATCCTCCAAGCACATCATGCGCCACGACGCCAACCACCGCCGCCATTGATCCGTTGCCACACGCTCCATCATGATGACTTCTACCATTGCCGCTGATTGTCGCATTTCGAATTGTTCGCATTTCTACCGTGATTGCCCGCCATCACCACCATCATCGCCGCTACTATTAAATCGCTACAACGAACGTGACTATATGCTATTGTTGTCTAATTTTGGGATTCCCATTCGCCTTTCTCATATACACTGTAATCCAGATCGGAAGATTTTGTACTCAAACAGATACATAGTGAAGCTTTTATCTGCCAGCCTCGGTTTTTCCTCTTCGAGGTTTTTCAAAAAATTTTAGAGTTTTCTTGTTCACTCTTAAATACATGTGTGTCTGTTTCAAGAAAAAACTTTTACTCTACCGAATCGGTTTTCTAGCACGCACAGCTTGGCCTTGGGATCTGATTCATTATTTCATCTTGTATGACGACCAAGTTTTCCAACAAGATCAAAACCACCATCGAGGTGGAGCATTTCAAGCTTTTAAAGAGCGCAAGTGAAGAATGAAGATTCATCAAACTTTGTTCCTTTAGATTTTCAAATTGGGGCAAACTCTAATCTCGTAAGATCGCCATGTTAAGCATCTAATTGATTACCATCCCAAGAAACAAGTTAAAGTTGGAGGATATTTCAACATTGAGAGAGATATAGTTTTGCAAATTCAACAACAAATGGATGTTTTAATCGACTCTTCCATACAAGTTAACGCCATCGAGCAAAGACTCCGACAAACAATTCAGATAGGTCAAAGGTCCTTGGTGGACTTCCCAACTCTTCCATATTGTGTTAACGCTATCGGTAACACTCGACAAACAACCTCGGATGGGTCAAAATCCTCCGGATAATTCAACCTCTTCCATACAAGTTCACGCCATCGAGCAAACACTCGACAAACAACCTATGATAGGTCAAAAGGTCCTGGACTTCCTACCCACCTAATCTTTCCATACGCCATCTGTAACACCGACAAACAACCTCCTGATAGGTCAAAAAATCCTCGCCAGATTCAATGACCTCTTCCATACGGTTAGCGCATTGGTAACACTCTAACAAACAACCTCGATAATCAAAATCCTCGGATTCAATTCAACCTCTTCCATACAGGTTCACGTCATCGAGCAAACACTCTGACAAACAACCTATGATAGGTCAAAAGGTCCTTAGTGGCTTCCCATGGCCTCTTCCACACTGGTTAACGTCATCGGGTTAAACGTCATTGGGTAAAACTCTGACAAACAACCTCGAAGTCAAAACCATCGGATTCAACCTCTTCCATACAGTGTTAACGCCATCTGGTAACACTCTCACAAACAACTTCGGATGGGTCAAAATTCTCAATGGATTCAATTCAACCTCTTCCACATAGGTTAACGTCATCGGATAACACTCTGACAAACAACCTCGGATAGGTCAAAAATCTTCAGTGGATTCAATTTGACCTCTTCCATACAGGTTAACATCATTGGGTAACACTCTTACAAATAACCTCCGAAGGTCAAAATCAAGATCTAATTCAACCTCTTCCATTAACATCATCGCGTATCATGAGCAAACACTGGCTAAACAACCTCGATAGGTCAAATATCAACGCCGCCAGTTGCCACTGCCGACCACCCTCATTGGCCGCCAACCTCAAGCATCGCTACTGTTGCCGGTGCCATCGTTACGACCATCACTTTCTTGGTCATCTGGCCATTCGCTGCCATGCTGCCGCATCGATGCTGCGAAGCGTTGCCGCTGACAACCCCGTTGGTTAACCATCAGAAGTCGCCTTCTGACCATTTCGCCATACTATCGCTGATCATCGCAATCTTTCACTACTGATGCCACCGCGACTATGCCTTTGCTGTTGCTGCCGACCATTACCCCTCGCTAACCATCGCCGCCGTTACCGCTGCCGACCATCGCCGGCAATCTCCCCCGGTCACCACCATTATCGCTGGTTATCCTCGTCGGCCGCCATCGTCGAGCATTGCCCTTAACCCCAGTTTTCGGTTATCGTCTCCTTGATCGCCTCCAAACTCGATCGGTCCGACGAGGTTAGTTCACACCTCTTTCGAGGGAAAACTAGAGCCTTACCGTATGAACTACGGGTCTTGATCACCTTCGAACCCGGTCGGTCCAACGAGGTCAGTTAACACCTCTTTTAAGGGAAAATTGGAGCCTTGTCGTATGAACTACGGGTCTTGATCACCTCCAATCCCGGTCGGTCCAACGAGTTTAGTTAACACCTCTTTGGAGGAAAAACTGGAGCCTTGCAGTATGAACTACGGGTCTTGATCACCTCTGAACCTGGTCGGTCCGACGAGGTCAGTTAACACCTCTTTCGAGAGAAAACTGGAGCCTTGTCATATGAACTACGGGTCTTGATCACCTCCAATCCTGCCTCTTCAGGTTAGCACCTCCGGCCGAGGTTAGTTAACACCTTTTGAGGGAAAACTAGAGCCTCGTAGGAACTATGGGTCTTGATCGCCTGATCCGGCCGGTCCGGAAGTTAGTTAACACCTCTTTCGAGAGAAATCGAGCCTATGAACTACGGGTCTTGATCGCCTCAATGACCTTCTTCAAAAGAAGAGAAGGTGCCTTCTCCCTTTGCCCTAGGGGGCAATTTATAGACCCTTTTAGGGGCAAAAGGGTAAAAAAATGTCCAAAACCACCCAGAACCACCCAAAACTGTTCAAAATTGCTCAAAACGGACCAAAACGGATGCGACGCCGTGCTTCATACAAAGACGCGGAATGCGCACGGATCTGCCGACCGTTTCGCCTGTCCCCATTGCTGCTGCGGACTTCACCGTCCGTCATGCCATCCTCCCCGCTCAGCCGAATTCGAACTTCCGGCCGAACCCGTCGTCGATCAATCAGAAGCACTCACGATCGCCCGTTTCAGGTGTACCGTCTCTTAACCACGCGACATGTTTTTGCGTCGGCCACTCGCCGACCGCCCCGCCCATTGGCCGCTGCCGTTGCCATGCTGTAGCAGACGTTAGTTCTCGAGGGCGCCCGCAAGCCGTAGAGATCGGATGGGTTCAGAACCTCAAAATTTTGTGCTTGCTGCATATACCTTCGTATCGCATCGCTCGTAGTCATAATCTTGTGCTTACATGAAGATCTGTTCTCTTAAAATACGTGGTTAATGGACCTGCAGATTTATTTAAAAAATTTACTATTTTAAAGTACTTGGCACATATATTTTTTGATGATTGAGATAATATCATCCAATAATAGGGGAGCAATTGATATGACCATGAAAATTCCTCTAGTCGAAGCACGAATCTTGATGCCGAAAGCAAGCTGATCAGAAATTGAAACTGGTTGAGATCAAGCACTTAAAATATTATTGGAAACTTTGAGACATCAGTTAAATTTCTAAAAAGCTCTCAAATGTGGAGTGTTTATAGTCAAATCAAGCGCCTCGACGAGTCGGTTCCAACAAGCCAAAGATCTTACAATTCTAACTTCATTTGAGCATTCAAATACACAAAATACATCATATGATCAAGGGAATCATCATGAGCCGTCCGATGGAGAGGAGTGGTTCGGATTTTGCATATATTTATAGAGATGCCACTCCTGCAATCTATAAATAGCCCCTCATTCCTCATCTGAGGGAGCAAGAGAGAGAGAGCTCTAAAGATCCTCCAAGAACAATCGCCGCCACTGATTGCCGCCAACCACCGGCCGCCACCGCCATTGATCCTTCCGGCAATCTCGCTTCCATCATAATGACTTCTACCTGATTGTTCCTTGTATTTTGCGTTGTTCTCAGTAATTGTTCTACATTTTACCTGATTGCTCCGCACTGTTCACCATCATCTGCTACTACTAGCAACTGTTACAACCTGAACGCGACTATATAGCTATTGTTGTCTGATTTTGGGATTCCCATTGTCAGCCTTTCTCATATACACTCTGTAATCCCAGATCGGAAGATTTTGTACTCAAATAGACATAGTAGAAGCTTTTACTAGGCTAGGCCCCGTGGTTTTTCCCTCTTTTGAGATTTTCCACGTAAAAATTCTGGAGTTTTCTTGTTCACTCTTTAAATACATGTGTGTGTGCTAGATTTCATAATGAAGCTAAGGCGAAAACTTTTACTCTACCGCAATTGGTTTTCTAGCACGCAACAACCATAGATTTAGAATCTAGTTTTGACTTTGTTTATGTCCTCAAAAGGGACTTAACTCACATAGTACACCCATAATTTTGTACTCATCCTTTGTACTTTTGCTCTTATATTAATGGTTAAGGCTCCCCTTTAAATTCATCTTCCCCTCAAGCGGGAGGACTCATTCTTCTCGTACTCACCACCGTCATAACGAGTTGATGAAGGAAAGCTTACCATTATCTCTTGAACATCTGTCAAAGTGATGATGGTCATTTTGGATGCTAAAAGAGCTAGGACTATAACATCCATCTCTAAAAGAGGAAGATCCTCCCTAAAGGAAGACTCAAAATTATCGAGTCAACACTCGATGGAACTATACCCCTACAAAGTAAGAAGTAATGATATTAAGTAGAGACAAAGGTCTATTGAGGGAGCAAATCAAAGGCATTATCCTTGAAAAAGGAAGCCACTAATGAATCAAATGAATTTCCTTCTCGTTCAGATGTCACCCAAACAACTGACCTACTATGAGATGAATAATCACCTCTAAACTAGCTAGAGGTTTCAAATGGATAGTCACGGGGTGACTATCTATCATCTCACCACACAAACTCTTGAACATTCAACACGCTAAGCTGCAGAGATAAAATAATCATAAGAAATTATATGAAAGACAATAAGGTCATAAAAAGAGGGCAAGTTATACCGCAGCAAGATAATCCTCTATTGTCATTTACTCAGAGGGAGTTTTCTCCAACCTAGTCACTTGAACTTTCCTTCACCAAATAGGAGAGACATCTTCTTTCTCTTCCTCCTAAGGGCTCAGTGCTTTCCTCACACTCGAAATGGGGACTACTCCATAATGGTTAGAGGAGAATCCTCTTCAATTATGATGAAGGCATTCGCCTCGACCCTCGAGTCCCTACTGATGTCCTTGGACGAAATAGCGATTTCACTCTGAGCAAGCGCCACTGAGGTACTCACCTCAAGTGGAGAAGCGGCAGAAAATTCCATTGATTTCTTGGTCATTTTCTTCTTTCTTAGAAGACTCAATAAAAGCTTAATTAGATCAACATTTCCACGAGATTGTTTAGAGTCCATGATGTGTATTTTCTTCAAATAGTAAGAAAAACTTGGTACGACAGTGTGAGACATATTCCATGATAAATAATAGCAAGAAATTTTAGATTGTAGAAACTCAATCTCCTTTTATAGCATGAAATGTAGGGAGATCTCCAAAAAAATAAGCCAAGTCATAGATAATGCAATATAAATATTAAAATGACTTTTGGTCCATATTTCTTGAATTAAAAGACTAATAATAAGTACACATTTTCATTTTTCTATCATTTTTTGCGAGTAGCCTCTACAAGGAGCAGAAGAATCTTGGAGTTAAATGTATACCCATCAAGTACATATGGATCCAACAAGTGATCATAAGCGGCAAAGGATCGACATAAGAACATTCAACAGTAAGAAGCAAAACTTTGATAAATAATTCACTCGGCCATAAAGACTCATTTTGAACAAGCGAGCTTGGAGAGCAATCATCCCAATCAGGTGGCCATCATCAACCAACTCACCTCATATAAGAAGAATCACCCAAATGTGATTGAATGTGCAGTTAAACATCTACCAGGTAGCTTTATTGATACTGTCGACCATACTTGAGAACTCGTCACTCGACATGTAACATTTGCTCTCATGAGTGAGTCCTCTCTTATATAATTAACTTAACAAACGTGTACTTACTATAAATAACCTCCCCTCAATCCTATAAAAAGAATTTTTGATGGAGGGATCTTTTGACTTTTTCTAACTTTTTGTTCTTCTGTACTTAGAGAAATTTTTGTACTCTTTTCCAGAGAGTGTTGGCTCTGTGGGCCCCAAGATATCATTATTTGATTTTGATGATAGCAAATATATGATTAGCGGATACTGACTATTTAAGTGTTTTAGGAAATCTACCAAACTGAGCTTAATCAATCAAATCGAGAAAGCCAAATCAGTTTGGACTCGGGTTGTTTAAGAATTTTCATAAGAATTGCTAATAAAATAACTAAAAGCTCACAAAATAAAAATTATTTTTAAAATATCTTCATCTCATTATTTCAATTCAAAAAATATTTTATCATATTTAATTTGTATTATTTATCACTTTTTATGAAATTATCCTTTTTGAATAATTTGATTACTTGCTTAAATTTAAGTCTTATACATTACATCTAAAGTTGAGTTTAATTTATTTATCACTTTATTGATTAATTTTCATGTTTGAACTAGTTTTATCCATTTATTTCAACATATGATATAGTTCATTTATTAAGTTATCCAAATTATCCTTTTTCTTTCTATTATTATTATATCACATATTAAAATTTTCATTTGATTTTCATAATCCTTCATGCTAGGCCGAATTTCAGATGGTTTTGGTATGTGGAATTTTATTTAATTTATTGTCATATCTTTTTTCCTATTTAATGATTTTTCAAATTAAAATTTGAATGTTTCTTTAAATTTTTTAATTGATTTAATTTGAGTTTATTTAATATAATTTAGTTTAATTCAAATTCAAATAATCTTGAATTAATTACACTTTCCTTATTTAATTCTCTTATTTTAGGAAATATCATGGCCCCTTTATTATTTTTATTTAAATATATCATGTTTAAAATTCAAATTCCTTCTTATTTAATCTCTCTTGATTGCAAATAAGTTGATTTTCTTTAGATGAAAATTAATCCATATATGGAAACTTCTCGACCCCTCATGTGATTTATTTGATTTAATTCAAATGGCTTTCCTTTATTAATTTTTTTATTGATAATTAAATTAAATCCATCATATATCATGCATTAACTCTTGATTGAATCATATTTAGAGAGCTTTGTTCATCCCATGCATTAATGTTTATTAAATTTATTTTATTTTTAAATTAATTAAAATTCTTTGTTTAATTAATCTCTTCATTAATTAAGACTTATTTAATTATGTAAGGAGCATGGGATCCACTTCCCTCCACTTATGTTAGCTGGCCACATCAATTTGATTTTGACATGAATTAAATTTAAATAAAATATATTTTGAATTTCAAAATTAAATATTTTCCTTATTTATTTTCCCTCTCATTTTTTCTCACTTATTTTCCCTTACCTTGGCCAAACCTAACTTAGCTCATTTCAATTTAAAGAGGTGCTCTTGTGACTTCACTCTCTCTTGCAAAAATGCTCTCTTGGTTGACCCTCATTGTAAAATCATTCAAGTGTATTCTCTTTGCTTCAACTATTTAGGGCTACTCCTTCCCTCTCTTACTCTCATCTTCAACCATATTCGAGGGAAGATTTTCTTCTTCAAGCTTTGGATAACACTCATTCAACTCTTGTGCTTACACTCTCACTCATAGAAGTGACTTGAATAAGATTGTTTTAATTTTCTTTAATAAATTGTGATTCTTGTTTTTTATAGTTTATGTTAATTGAAAATGATTTATGTTAACATTGCTAAATTTTTTCTAAAGTCCGTTTTCATACAACTTTTGAGTGATTTAGATATTTCATATTAGCACATATTTGTGTTTTGATTTGAGAGATTAAATTCTTAAGGCTTTCACACTTATTGTCTTTTAAAGTTATCACTTTCAAGCCTCTTTCATTTCACTTTGTGCAAAGTATTTTTAAAGACTGATTTGTTTCAAGTTTTTTGCATCAAGTTTTTTTTGAAATTATATCATTGCATATTTTAAAATAGAAAAATTAAAAATATATTGTGAGGACTCTTTCAATTGTCTTATTATTGCGTAGTTGGGTTTGTGAGAAAAATTATTTTAAAATTTGAGAGATCAAGTATGCTTCATTTTTTTTATTATACTTTGTTGTTGTACACGATGTAACAAAGTACATTGTTTTATACTTACCTAGTGTAGGAAAGTATGTTATTAGGGCTACACTTGCCGAGTGTAGGAAAATTTAGTATTTTCGGATTGTATTTGTCTGATGTAGAAGAGTACGAAAAATTTGTTATAATCTTGTTTAACTTATTGAATTCCTAACATGGGTTGCTAGACATGGACATAAATCAATTTTTGGATTTGGCTGAACCACATGAAAATCTATGGACCTCCTATTTTTTTTTTTTTCTACATTTATTTTTTACACTCTCTTTTTTATTATTGTTGTAGTATAATATTTATTCAAGTCTATTTTTCATTAAATTTTCTATAAAAGTTTAAAATTAAGTTTTAACTTGAAATTTTTTTTAATATATCACCTCTTGGGTGCCATAGCCTCTTAAAAATTGATAATAGAGCCTTGGCTTAATTTGTGACTTAACATCTTTGAGTTGATCATTATGGCACAATAATTTCTTAAGGGTTCACTACTTGAAAGACAATCTACACATATACCATCATTACTTGATAATATTTCATTTGATTAATAAAAAAATTGCATTAATACTTTTCTTCATGATCAAGATTCTCATATGTGACATATATTAACACATCAATACCATACACCCATAGTGGAAATCAATGGTTTGAAAGCTAAAAGTCTTTTGATGTATGGTCAACTTCAAAAAAAATGGATGAATTGAATGTAAAAGCTTGTAATAGTTTGTATTATGTTTTACTTCTCGATGATTACATGATAATTTTTATACTTAGTACTCCTAAAGAAATTTGAGATAAATTAATTGTTACTTATAAAGGAACCAAATGAAGTTAAAGATGCTCACATAAATAAATTAGTACAAGAATATAAGTTATTTCACATGTTACCTAATGAAATCATTTTTGATATATGCACTTGTTTTATGAAAATCATATATACATTTCATTCTCTTTGAAAAAATATAAAAAATTAAGATTTAATTTACAAAATTTTGGGATGTCTTCCAAAAGAATGAAATGCTAAGGTAATAATAATCATTAGTGAAGCTAAAGATTTAGCTTTTTATTCAACTTTTTGGTTCTCTTGTAGCACATGAATTGGTTTAGGCTCAAAGAGAACTAAATGATGCTTCTAAAAAAAAGAAAAAGAAAACAATTATTGCTTTGTAGGTAAAAAATGATAGTGATAACACAAATTCAATTATTGAGGTGGATAGTGATGAAATAACCATACAATCTAAAAGATTGGGGAATTTACTCAGAAAGAAAAAGCAAATGTATGACAAATCTAAAGTTTATAAATTACATATTAAAAATGATGCATGACAAGGTATTATATGGCACATTTGTAGAAAGCATGAACATGTAAAAGAAGACTATCAAGAAATTGTCAATGAAAGATCAAATAAAGAAAAAGAGTTTAAAAAATAAGAAGAGCTGAAAAAATAAAAAAAATTAGAAGCAAAAGAAAGCCTTATGAGCAAATTCAGAGTCAAAGGAGCCAAGTGACACTACTACCCATGAAGAACCAACATATGTCTTATGGCAAACAAAGACACTTTAAATAAGATATGTGATGATATATTTTACAAAGAATTAGATGATACTTTAATGAATTAAATGATGAATAAAGTTAAAAGGATAATATAATACCTTAGAAAAAGGAAATAAAAGTTTGTTATTGCATGTATGCTCTTTAAAAGATGAATGCATTAAGTTAATAACAAAAAGTAAAGCTTTAAAAGATCAATCTTTACATATTAAAAGTTAAAAGAAAATTATTTTTGTTAAATACAAAATTGAATTTATGTTTTAGCTCAGATTCCCATATTTCATCTAATAAAGGTAGATCATTTAAACCTGATGCTAACACTAATGTTTGGTAAATTTTGAACTAAAAAATGTCAAAGAGAATTTGATTGTCATAGACATAAATTACAATCATTTCCAAAATCTACTTTTGTTTGATTGTCTAAGACTAGAAATGAAAGACAATATACAACATTCATTGTATAAATTTTTTAGAGAATGTCGACCAATATATGTTTTGATTCCAAAAGTTAACCCTTGATTTTCTTTTTGTAGGAATGTCTTCAAAGTAAAGTCAAAGAAAATATGTAGTACTTGAACAATTGATGTTCAAGGCCTAAGATAGGTGATAATAAAAAAAGTGCATATTTTGAATCTAATGAAGAAAGATTTGTGGATTGTAGAGATAATAATAAAGATAAAATTATTGGTATTAGCTTTATTTGTAAATATTCAATTACTTTAGATAAAGTTTTTCTTATCGATGATTTAAAACTTAATTTAATTTCAATTAATCAACTTTGTGATAAAAAGTTAATGTATAATTTCATACATTATTTTGTGTTATTAAAATAAAGAACAAGTTTCGTTGATTGGCCATAGAAACAAAAATATTTATTTAACTAATCTAGAAAATTCACACAATGTAAATTTGAATTTACTTTGTCTTAAAGTATGATGATGTTTGGTTTTAACACAAGAGATTATGTCATGTTAACATGCATTTGCTTAACAAAATTGTAAAACTTAATTTAGTTGATGGATTGTCTAAATTAAATTTTATTCTAATTATGTTTGTAATGTATACATACATGATAAGCATTCAAAGCACTCTTTCAAAAAATAAAAACATTATTTCCACATCTAGACTTTTAAAACTCTTACATATAGATTTATTTGGTCTCGTTAGCACTACTAACTTAAGTGGTAAGTATTATGGTTTTGTGAGAGTTGATAATTTTTCTAGATTCACTTAGATTATATTTATAGAAAATAAGAATTAAAATTTTTGTAAAATATATTCAAAGAGATCAAGGTTATTTGATTAGTAAAACTCAAACTAATCATGGAGTTGAATTTAAAAATAAATTATTTGGAAATTTTTATGATGAATTTGAAATTAAACAAAACTACCAACCGATAATAGCCTAAGTTAAATGCTCAAATAGGTTCTAAAAGTCAAACTTAATAAGCTCAAATATGGTCGAATCACTGCGCACTCCTCACTCAACAAGCCATAAAAAAGGCCACAGTGAAAGAGCCCCGCCCAATGATAATGGTTGTCTAACCCAAAGTGGATCCACTTTGGTAATCACAAGCGATACAAGAGATCTTTCCAAATGATCAATGGATTAAGATGGGATCCAAGGAAATGACCCTCAATTCAAAGTAGTCTCAAATGAAACTCTGTATTGCTTACCAATCAAAGTATCAATCTCTTTTAAAAAAAAATCTGATCAAGCTCAAAACACAGACTAAAAGAAACTTATTCAACAAGTCCGCCAAAGCAGCAAGTAGAAAATTGAAGGCATGCATACACTTTCTAACGAGTCAATATGGACAAATTTGATCAATTCTTTATCAAGTCCATCAAGTACAAAACCAAGATAGAAGGAATTTCAAATCCCAGGATAAATAAAATTAATTCCTTCACTAAGCCTATCAAGCATGAAGCTAGGGTTGAAGGATTCAAATCTACAGTAACACTAAGATAGAGACCTCCAGTAAGTCCATCAAAGTAGAGAATAGAGAATAAAAGGAACTCTCTTTTACCCGATCAATCAATTTGAACAAATAAGGTCAATCTTAGCATCAATATATTCACGTACAAGAAACCAGACTAATGTCAACTTCCATAAAGTAGAGAATAGAGAACAAAAGGAACTCTCTTTTACCTAATAAATCAATCAAAATAAATTGGGTAAATCTTAGCATCAAGTCTATTCACATACAAGAAACTAAACTGATGTAAACTTCCATCAAGCCCCACAAGTTATTAAAGTTGAAGCCAAGATGACTTCAACCTAATAGCCAACCTAAAGGGTCATTTAGTTTACAAAAAACATGATCCTCTCTATATGTGAATCATATTTATTGGGGGGCATTGGTTAACCTTCACAATAATTACACAAGTTAAATTGAGAAAGCATGATGAATTTGATAAACTATAGATGCGATGTCACGTGTTTCAAGCTAGAATTGACCTAATTTGTTGCCAAAATTAACTAAATGATCTCTGATTGCAAAACGTACAGTGCCATCACATCCGAAACATCAAAATTACATATAATTGATACCCATATTGCATCAAAAGTTGATGTTAAAATATGCCATACAACCTTTGATCGTGAAACAGACAGTATCATAACATCCAGAACATCAAAATTACCTATAATCAATACCCTTATTGCAAGTGATCAATACACAAGAAATTTAAGCAAAATTGGCATGGTTTGAAGGCAATTAACATAATTTTCCCCTAAATGCAGTCAAACCCAACTGAAATTACCCCTCTTACATAATGGTCCATGCTGTATTCTCATATCCATCACTCATTTTTTTCCTCACTTCCTATTCCTACATCTTGGTCTCGCCTCACTCTCACCATCTCACATAGAGTGAGCTCATTTATTCCTCAGCCATTTGTTGCTATCACGTAGTTTCGATCTCAGTTCATCTTCTTTTCTCTCTCTTTGCTTGACAAATTTGAAGCCAACCCCACCCATACCATCCTCTATCCTTCTTTCCTAACTAGCCTCATATGAGTAAATTCCCTCCTTTCATATTTGTTCCAAAAAACTGAATCTCAATCCTCTTTTATGCATAGCACCAACCCCATCTCCTCAGAACTAACCAACAAGGCCTCTCTCCACTCATGACTTCTTCGCTCACTGCTTAGCCTTTCATAACATCTTCACTATGAAACTTACTAATTGCATCTCTTCAACCTCCTCATCTCTCCCTATATCACCAAACCTAGCCAACTCCTCACTTCTTGCACCTACACAACCTGAGCGAGTGACCCATTTCCAACCCTCTATTTCATTGCCTCTTCAATGTCTCTCTACAGCTCTCCCTTTTAACTACCTCACTCTCTTTTTCTCTCTAACTAAGAGAGAGAAGCTCTCTTTCTCTCCCTCTCTCTCTCAAACTAAGAGATAAATTATCTTCTAAAATAAGAGAGATCATTCTCTCTTCTCTCTCCAAATCCCTCTCTTTCTCTCACTATGTATCCCTTTCTCTACACTTTCTATCTCTAAAAAATCAATCCAAAAAGGGTAAAGAGAAAAAAAAGGAAAGCTCATCCCTCTCCCTACTTTGCATCTTCTTGAAATCAACTCTTACATCGAGATTCATGCCAACTCATCATCTCGATCTACATAGCAAATGTATAAATATCAAACTTAATTAGGTAGCGCATGTTGTTCCAATGTGGCAAAGAAAATGACTAAGAAAAACTTGTGTACCCATGCATGATGTTCCAACATAGTGAGAAAACACATAAATTAAGTACCCATGCATGTTGTTCTAACACAACAATAAAAATACTTCGTCTTGCTTGTGCAGTTGATTGAAGGCCTATGCGTCGCTTCTTATAAGTGTAGTGAGTATGAAGACCTCACGCACAATGTCGCAAGACACTGACCATGTGCATTTTTTATAAGCATGGTTGGAAGGTCCAGCACTCCTAAAGTTGCCCCCTACTTGAGGACAACACCAAGAAATTACTAAATTTTACCAAGCTTTAGACTTGTGAAGAACTATGAATTGAACTTACCATGTTTATTGAATTTTAAAATGATCTTCATATTTTAGACAAAGAAACCTATTTAAGATGAATTGAAATGCTCACTATTGAACATCAACCAAATCTTTCATTGAACATTTAGATTATTTGGCAATTTACATTGAAATAACTGAGGAGATTCTAATTGGCTATGCAATTGAAGTGCTTGGAGAATACAAGATGTTTAAATATTTACTTGTAAAATAATATGGTCAATTAAGTGGCTCATTGGTGAACATAAATAAATAAATGTTACTTCTCAATGAACTCTTGATTTGTTACATTGCACATTAGGTGAATGAAAACAATTTCAATTGAACACATGATTAAGTCATATAAATGCTTACAATGAACTTAACAGTTCGCCATTGAGTGTAAGAAAGCCCTCTAATGAACATAAGATCACGTTGTAACTCACTTCAAATAAATTGAAAGAACATTAAAAAGCTTCATTAAAGGTCTATAAATGAGCTTGGATGATTGTTAATGAGTGCAAGATGAGGCTTCATTGAATGTTGGGACTCTAGCTAATTCCCACACATTCCAAATTCAAATGTGGTTGCATTCAAAGTCATTGCACTAGAATGCTTTCAAATATCTTGAGTTCTCAAACATATTAGATCTAGCACATATAAAGGCTCACAATATATTCAAATATTATTTACAACAATCAGACGGTCCATCAATGAAGCTATTGAAAATCATCAAACACAATTGAACAATACTTGAAATGAATTTAAAAACTCAATCAAATCATTAAATGCAAATGAATCAACACTACTTTGAATGACTTGATCAAACTTAGAATGCTCTCATCACCATACCTACAACACTATTATGTTAGCAGGCAGAAAGCATTATTTTCATTCAAAATAGAAATACTTGCACAATCACTTTAATAATGAAACATGTGTGTGAGCAATTGGTTTATTTAGAGAGGTAGTTTCATATCACATTCAAACTCATAGCATAGCAATGTGCATAAATAACCTAGAAATAGAATATTCATACACATTGCAAGAGAGCTTTATGTTCAATCTTATTACAACAAAGTGTGCACAAATGCTTTGAAATATAAATAAACGCTCTAAAATTCATGGAAGTATTTGAAATTAATCTACCGCATAGGTCATGACAAATTGTTAAATCTTTAAACCTAATATCTAAGGATACTGTGCGAGTTAATATGGTGAAAAATCTGAATATGTCTGCAAGTACTCCAACCAATATGTTAAACATTCAATTATAAAGGTCATAGAGTGCTACACAGCCTAAATTAGAATTAATCTAAATTCAATTTGATCTCAAAATCTATAAATGTATTTGAAGGATCAATATGTATTTATTTTCAAAGTCAAATCTAAATCTATTGATCACTTATCTTTTTGATCGAGTAGCTTTGCCTATATGACAAAGTTGTAAGTCTCACTTAATCTATCTGACCCTCCTCATAAGAACTAGAGTTGACAAGGCTGATTATAAATCAAGTGTTCTTTTTCTAAAAGAAGATTTTGATTTTACATTTGTATATGACCTTCAATGATATTAATGAAGATACTTTATATTCAAAACTTCAATTTTGAATCAAATTGGAAATACAATTATGTATCCATATATCCAATCATTTGCTAGTAGGCTAGTAAAGTTGATAAAGTCTCTATCCCAATAATGAATGTGTTGATTATGGATATCAATCGAAGGGATCATCATTATTAGAATATTGAAAATATTACTGTCAAACTATCCTGAGTTCAATTTCTCAAAATATAAATCTAAATCTCATCCTCTATTATTAGATTAATAGAGTTGGCACGATCTAGAGTGATAAATATAATGATCAAGTAAGTTTAAACATCTCAATGATGGCTATGTTGATTGTAAATCTCAACGGATGGATATCACCAACAGATTGTATCCAAAATTTAATGTTAAATCAAGATAATTCAAATTTCACTAAAATATAAAAAATTCAAAATAAATTAAATTCAAATGCCTAAACAAATTCAATCTTTAATAATTTAAAGCTAAAATCTATCTACTCATCCCCAACTATTTGTGAGAGGTGACAAATTAAAAAAACTATAACTAACAAAAGAGCTAATGTCAAGTCAAGTGTGTTACTATATTCACTCTCAAATAATCTCAAGCTAGTAAGGACATGGCCCATGTCCTCTATCAGTGTAGTTTGGCTAGTAAGCTCCACATATGATGTAGTTATGACAAGAGTCGACCGAGTCCTTTAACTAGATTTACTCAAATGCCACCATTATATTATAATCATGACTATAACTTGTATGCTCTAGTGGTTCTACCCTTGAGTTTTGAATCATATGGTACACTTGATAGGCAAAAAATCCTTTGTTAGCTAAAGTGGACTTAAAGTTATTTTCTTAGAAAAATATCAACCCAAATCTACAAAGTTCTCTTGGATGACTTAACCCATGGCTACTGACAAGAATCTTTCAGTCATATTAGGCAGACTACCTTTTTACTAAATAAACTAGAGACCATGATAACCCGGGATGATGAAACTATGGGATCTTGATTGGACCCATCATCATTGCCCCAAACATCCACTTTTAGTCAAAATAAGGTGAATTTCATAATTCTAAATTAAAAACTCTAATTTCCTACTACTATACACTAAGTAATTAATAATCTAATGACTAGCCTTAATTGAAATATTTCTCTCAATATTAGGAGAGGTGATTAACTATAGGTGCTTATGCTTATAGAAAATGCTGAACCATATCTAAAGTCCTCACAAAATGAGGGTGAAATCTTTAGCTATTGTCTTATCTACAATTCATCCGCCTTATGAAAATTTAATCGACATAAATTTAAACTCTCTCCATCGAGAGGTCCTAATTTTCAAAGCCCACAATACTATCTTGAGAGACAAAAATATTGCTATTAATCTAGGTACAATAACAAGAAAAGACTTTCAAAGTTTGCTTGGTTTGCACTTCCAATTATTTCAATTTAATTTTTTTAAGATTATGGGGTTCAAATTCTTTATAGAGTCAAGCTCCTATAATTAATTATATCTTAAGAACATGAACTCTTAAGAAAACTCTTGATTAAAATAGTGATGAAGAATTTTATCATTTCTTATTGTTAAAGTTCAAGAATTCATAATTTGAAAATTCAAAAGATAAGTTCCATTTAGGATAATTATTTTTAAGAGCCAAGGGAAGAAAAATAAGATGCCCATCATATTAATAAACACAATAGTACTTAAACTATCCTAAGATTGGTTCCATATTTTTATTATTTGAATTAATTATGTTTTGAGTTGAAAATTTTATTGAATGTTAGAACTTACAATTCACTAGCACAGGACCATTAATATGCCATAGGGGTGAGGATGTATCATGTAGTCTAAGGAAATGAATTAGCCTTAGATCCTAAATAAAGTTAAGAATTCTTATGAAGTAGTTGCTTGGATCTAAACTAATGATATGCAATGGGACTTACGAATTTTAACTTCACTTAAAGTTGAAACACACATGGCTTTATTGGACTTACAATCCCACTTGGAAGGGTACCAGCTAAGTCACCTAATCATTTTAATTCCATGAGGTCCAATCACATCCTAATGCAAGATAACTAAAGATATTAATTATTAAGAAGAATTCTAATCCTAAATTTATCCACCAAGTGTAAAATATGTGGTATGCAATGCTCCTAAGTTAAATGCAATATAAATTTATTATTTAGGCTTATTGATTAAGACACTACTCTATTATCTGATGCAATGACAAGTCCTAGTTTGGTCCCACCTTAATACACACCTATTATCTTTAGGCAGTTATCACCCTTAAAAGTTAAGTATCCACTCTTTGTACAATTGAGGTAGGGTGCTCTAGAAAAAATAAAAATAAAAATATATGAGTGCATTCATGGTGACTCATCCTCAAAGGATTCCTACTTTATTTTATTCCTCATCAATTAATTCATTTTAGCTCTAATATAAATTCTTTTTTCTTAAATCTTATGTGACTAATCTAGACACCTAATCACTATCACAAGTCATAAAAATAGTAAGAAAAATAAATATTTTATTTTATTCACATCCAAAATGTAAGTAAAGTAAACAAGCATCAAATAAATATTGAGATAAAATGTAGTCCCAAACAAATTATAAAATAATAAAAGAAAGACAAGCATAGCTAAGTTCACAAAATACAATCCTAAAAATAAAAGAAAGTGACAATAGAGTTTTTCCTTATATAACCCAGCTTAGACATATTGATTTGATAGACTCTATCTATCAATCTTCTAGCTTCAACTTCTTCTTCATCATTTGATTTTTTTTCTTCTAAAGTCTACAAGGATTCACCCTTGTGGTGTTCATTTGTGTTTCCTTTCTTCATTCCTCTAGAATCCCATAGGTTAATAAAAAAAACTTTTTTAGGACATTAAAAAGTTACATTTTTTAAACAAATTACAATATTGGCCTTAAAAAATAGATGTTCATTTAGTAGTTATATATACAAACATTCACACATTCTGCAATCAACACATAGAACGACTTACAGTTTTAAGTACTAAGCCACTTGTCCTAGGGTTTTAAGTAATTTATATATCATTTTTTAATTAGCGGCACCTACAAAGAAATTTGTTATTTTTAAACATCATATATCCACATTCACATCTTAGTTACATCATGACAATGCTCTATTTTTAAGCATAATCACCTACAAAAAATAATGTTAGTTTGTCCTTAGATAAAATTCTATACACATCGTATAACTATCCTAACTCAATATCAAAAATCTAGCTTACAATAAACATCACATCACAACATCGCTATGTGTCAACTCAATGCATCACAACAATCAGCATAAACCATTCCTAAGCTATGGGTCTAAGATCTATGTCCCTAACAAGCAATCTAGTGTGTGATAGGTTGTGTGAATGTCTACCTATTAGGTTTTGAATTAAGTTTTAATATTCTAAGTTTTGAAATATTATTTAATTTAATTAGGGATGATTTCTAATTTAAGTGATTAATGATTCAAATGAACTTTATTTAAACTTAAATTGATTTAGATTTTAATTATTTCAGTGTTCTTCAAGAATGCACAATGGCAAGTGGGTCCCCATTGGATAAGTAAACCCTTTCACCCAGGCATCCTACATATTATGACATACATTCCATACCGAAAAGATAATATATATTACAAAACACTTTTAAACTAACCTAGGTGAATATTAAGAATTTTTTAATTTTTTAATTGATTTTAATTAAGATTTTTATCTTAATTTTTTTAAAAGAAATTTAAGAAACTATTTAAAAATAACCTTTAAATTTTATTTAAAAATATATACAGTTAGAGAACATGGATAGATGATTTTCTTTAAATTTTAAAATTATTTTTAATTAATATATTTTTTATTAATTTTGAGTTAGAAAATTTAAGAACAATATTAAAATATTTCAAAAACTTATAGGAATATTCTCTTTCACTTGGGATAATAAGAGGAACTCCCATAAAATTTTAAAAAATATTCTTGTTTTATTTAATTTTTTTATATTTTTAATAATTAATTATTAATGAATTTATAATTTAAACTTATTTTTTATTAAATTAAATCCAAATATTATGGAACATTTTCCAAAGGTTTAAGTTTACCTCAAAAGTACCCATTAAATTTTAGAATTAATTTGACTTAATAAAAAAATTTATAAATTTTTTTATTAATTTAAATTCTTTTATTATAATAATTCAAATATCATTTATTTAAATTTGATTTTAATTTTCTATAATCAAAATATTGTTTAGTTCTTATAAAAAAAGTATTTCACATTTTTAGGTTAATCTTTAGTTAGTAGTAAAAATTTTTTTGAAGGTTCCTCGTATTAATCAAATTTTCTTTATTAATATTTTCTTCATTTATAAATAATTTTTGTTTCTTAATTGAATTTAATCAAGATCAAAATGTTTTAGGATTTACTAGATTATTCATATTAGTTTTAAGTAATTTATATGATTTCATTAATTGTATATGTAATATATTAATCAAGATGTAGATTTTAAATTACTATTAACCAGCCCTTCTTTGAAATTTTTCTAGAGGTGAAGAACCCCTCAAGGATCTTTCCACAAGTTTCCATAAAAGATTTCTTTAAAATTTAAAATTAATTTCACTAATTAGTTTATTTATCTTCTTTGAGTTAACTCTAAATTATGTTTAATGTTTTAACGTTAATTTTTTTTTTATTCTCCTCTGGATGCTGGTTGTAGAAAATATTCATTAAGACTTTTAAATTTGATTTGAAATTAATATAAAATCTTTAAGTTTCTTAAAGATTCTTGTAAGTTTTTTAATTCTCTTTCAAGTCAGCTAGGCCACACTTTTATATGTAACAACCTCCTAACGGACCATTAGAATCTAGGTGTAAAGGGAGTAGAGATGGCCCTAGTTGGATCAAATGTGGCTTTAATTTGAACCATATTCAGTCCAACTTCTTTAAGACCATTAATTTTATTTGAATAAAAATGAATGATATATGATTATTCTTCTTCTGCCTCTCTCACAAAACTGTCACCGTGCAAAGAAAGAAGGAATATCTGAGAAATCTTACCTAAGGTGTGATCCTCCTATCTCTCAGTTTGCCTTCATAAAGTGTAAAACCCAATTTCAAAAATAGGTCAAGTTCAGGCATACCTTAAATTCTAGGCTTGAATCGATGGATTCTTGGGCTTCGTTTGTGTTAAGGAGACAACCACGTCAAAAACTATAGCTCAAATAGTTGGTTGAATGGGGGTGTTTATCAGACCCGACCAGGCTTGATTGCGTTTGATCGATCTAGCGTTTAAGAGGTTTGGAAGAGGTGAGGCGAGTTATACTCTATCTCAAGAAGCTCAAGAGCTAATCATAAATACCTCCAGCAGATTCCAGTGCCTTCGGTCCTGTAAGGTTTTATAGATTGAGCTTGACGGGTTCTTGATGGCAATTGTCATAATTCCTAGTATCGGATAGGCATGAAGTGATTAAGAGAGCGAGTAAAAAATTAGAGATTAATTTAAGGGAAACCAGGTTAATCAGGCAGCTTTTGGGTTTAAGCACTTAAACACATTTGGGGCAATCAAAATGAGCTGATTTCGAATTACTAGCTTAGATCATGATTCTTCTTACTGGTTATATGAATAATTACCTTGTTGTAGTTTGATTCCATGAGGTAATGTGATTTTTTTTGGAGAAAATATGCCAAAGCCTTATTTTAGGAACCTCTAAACCATGAACTTAATAAGTTGCATTAATAAAATCATTATTGTTAAGATCGATTTCAATGAGATTCATCACAATTTAAATGGTTATCTTAAGTTCTCATTATTCCTCATCATCCAAACTTTATCTTGATTGAATTCTTAATGGATTTATTAGAGCACTAATAAGTAAGTGGTTATTCAATTGTTGCTTTACATGTGCAATAATTTAGATTTATCTAAGCATTTTACTTATAGCTTTGGAAACAAATTACTTAAGATGATTTAAATTTGGTTAAAGATAAATATGATTTGTACAAATTTCATTCAACATATTTCTTTAATGTTTTATAGTTAGGTTAAAGAAACAATTGAACCTAATTGGATCAGATTAAGTTAGAATTATACTTGAATAGCTATCATTAGTGTTTAAAAGATCATTAATCACATTTAATTCAGTTAAAATTAATTATATTTAACCACTTGTCACCTTAGTAAGTCACTTGTAAGTTAATAAAGCATTTCATTTGATTTAGTTGTATTAAGCTTAATTAAGTTTATTGGAAACCAAATTTTTAAAGAAAACTAATTATTTTATATATGTGGTATCAATTAAGCCATCTAGATTTAGCACGGTTAATCCTAGTTATCAAAAGGTCCAAGATATTCATAAATGATCTAATAAATGGCCCTAACATCATTAGGGCATGATTTTGAATTTTAATCTTGGATTTATATTAAATTGGGGCAAATTGGGATCATATAGTTAGAATAAATCTAATCATGGTCAAAACATAGTCTAAATGAATCCAAAATAGCTATGGGTGATACTGGGCTCAAGGGAATGCCATTTATGAGATTTATTTTGATTTTAGAATATTTTGAGTTAGAATGGTATTTTGTTAATTTTGAAAAATTTAGGCTACATTAGTCATACTAAGTTTAATAATAGGATAAATAGGAATATTAAATTTTTATTTGGATTAGATTTATTCTAATTCTAAAATGAGGTCAACATATATGGGTGGGACTCCTTAAAAGTTGATTATTAATATGATTAATTATAATCAAAGAAAGAAGATATCTTTAAGCTCAATGGAGATAAATGAACTTAGATTGTTTGCTGACTTAGGTGAGTAAGGTTAGCCTTTTTGTTTTTTGTTAGCTTGCCTAAACTAGCTCAAATAAACTTGGTATAATCCAAATAAATCATTGCATGGATAGAAGTTATATATTTAAGGGAGAATATGACTTAGCAATTTGATTTGGATTGAGCATGTATACTCACAAAAGAAAACATTGGATCTGGAGAGGATCCATTAACACAGGAGTGCCTAGCAGTGAAGTAGAATTTAGACCGGCAACTCACTCACCCGCATGGATTAGCTTTAAGAGAAAAACATGAGGAAAGACTATCCCAATCAAGCAACCAACATCAAGTAACTCACCTCATGTATGGAGGTTTGGCTACATATTGGCGACTACGCAACTAGACACTTGCATCAAACAACTTGCCCCACTAGCACTAGAGATGACCCTTGGGAGCTTGTCTCTCAGCACATATTACTTACCCACCCTCCAAATCATAGGTGAGTCTCTTTCTATGTAAATGACATAGTTGATGTGTACTTTTCTTATATAGCCGCCTCCTGGTCTTATAAAAAGTGGATTCTCAAGGTGGCGGAAACATTTTTGATCTTTTTTCACTATTTAGTTTTGGCTCTTTTAGTTTTCCTCAGAGGGAGAGATTCGTGTGCTCTAACCCTCTAGATGTACTTTCATTCTTTGATAGTAGAATTTATCCTAATTTCTTACTTTACTTTATTATTTATTGTCCAGCATGATCTAGCCCTACTTCTTGTATGTTTAAAGAAAGGTCTACAGTCGCATGAATAAATTTGGATTCAATGATCTTTTAAGTGTGGTGAGCATAGGGGATGATGAGGATAAGAAATTAGTTTCCTGACAAAGTAGACCCATCAACATGAGACAACTCAACGCATTAAGGTGAATACACAATAGTTTGTTAAACAGTAAGATCTGAAGGATATAGAGGGATCACTTGCATAGTCCAAGCAACTATGAAGAAAGTAAAGATTGAAAGTCCAAGGTTTAGGAAGACAAAGTTCATCTAGTTTGATGACTCGCTGAACTCGGCATTGCATAAGGGAATTATCCAAGATGCCCAACATTGATGATGAGTCCTATTAGGCGACTGAGAAGAAAGCTACTAGTGGAGAACAAGCAAATACTATTCCCACTAGCACCCTTTTTAAGAAGACCCGGGAACCTCTCCCCCTCTGAAAATTTAAGATTCTACACTTTGAATCTTATGAAGGCCCTACCAACCTAGCCAACCACGTAGCATATTTTGAATCCACTACATCGCTATTGGGCCTAGACAATGAGATGAATTTACAACTATTTCTAGCCACATTCAAGATGTCAGCTCTTAGACGCATATGCTAGTTAGGTTTCACTTCTTTCTCAAAATTCAAGAAAAATATTCTTCATATAATTCACTTGTGCATAAAAACCCTTGAAGAGCTCACAAGCTCATCTATAAATGAGATAAAAAGAACTAGGTGAGTCTCTTAGGAAGTTTGTTACAAGCTTCCAAAGAAAATTGTTAAAAGTAAAAGATTTAAAGAATGTAGTTGCATAAGAAATACTTGTCCATGGCCTCAAAGTGGGTCCATTCACATATGGTCTTTGACTTCAATAGCCTAAAACATTAGCAGTGCTACTGGAGTTGGCAAATGATCATCTAAATATAAAAAACTATAATAAAGTCACCCATTCACCAACAACAACTCATAGAAGGGACTTGACAAAGAGGTCACTTAAAGAGAGGTTCTCAAAGAATAGATTTTGAGTTTAGAGATAGGACAAAGGGAAAAGGAAGCATGTTAGACAAGAAGAAGCATCTATGCATTGACATGAAATCAAAAATCCACCAACTCACTGTAAATGTAATAAGTATTCATAATTGACTATAATTACACCTTGAGGGTGTAAATATTTGAGTTAGTAGAAGCAATTCAAAAACAAAGAATGCTTCCAGCAACAACCACCTTTGAAGGTTGATGGATTTTATGATTGATCTATGTATTACACCTATCACTGTGACCATGACATGACACTGAAAAATGCTAACACCTCAAGAGTCTGATCAAAGAACTCATCGATGCAGGAAAGTTCGATGAGTTCATGAGAGAACCAAGAAAATGAGATAATTTTGGAACAAGGCCATGAACATGAGCTTGTGTGACATCATGTGGATACTACCTTAATAAAAGTTTTATCCTTATATTTATTTTCTTTATAACAAGTTATTATTGTCAAAAAAAAATTATGCAGGCAAAACACTTTGATGATTTGAATAAATAAATAAATTTTATTATTCTCACTTGTTAAATAGTTTTTGATACTCATAAAAATATATTGCTTGAATTCAAACTATGGAGACTAAGAGTTTAAATAAAAAAATGCTTCGCGAGCTACTTACTGGCCAAAGCTACTTGGTGAGCCACATTAAATTTGAGTTAACACCTGAGGAGCTGCATGAGCTTTTGTAATTCAAGTTAAGACTTAGGGAACTGCATGCCAACTCAGGTCATTTGGTGAGCTTTATTTGGCCCAAATGAAATGCTTGAAACATAGTGTACTACTTTTTGACTGAGTGTATAAGGATCAACTCAACAGACTATCAAAACTATATCTTAATCACTTAAACTCACTCATCATAAGTGCTTTATAAATATCTGAGGGACTACAAAATGAAAGACCACCACTCCATGCAACTGGCAATTAAAGTGCAAGACCAACACTCCATGTGGTTGTCAACTAAAGTGTAAAACTAACACTCTATGTGGTTCATCACTATAAAATAAGAATACCAACACACGGTGTAGTTGGTAATTAAAGTATAAGATCAATACCTTATATGGTTATCGACTAAAATGTATGACCAACATCACTTGTGGTTGGCAAATAAAGTGTAAGACCTACACTCTGTGTTATTGGCAAAGTGTAAGACTAACACTCTGCGTGATTAGTGAAAAAAGTATAAGACTAACACTTCATGTGATTTGCGACTATAAATTAAAAAGACCAACACACCATGCAATTAGCAACAAAAGTGTAATACTAACAGTCTGTGCAATTAGCAACTAAAGTGTAAAATCAACACTCTATAAAGTTAATGATTATGAAATAAAATGACCAACACTTCATACAGATAGTGACTTAATATTATATTAATAATGTGAAGTGATTACCTAATATAATTATTACTTAGCTATAGCACCCAAGAGGGGGTGAATTGGGTTTTAAAAATAAATTTCAGAAAATTTAATTTTAACTTTTGTAGAAAACTTAATTACTTCATAAATATTCACTAGTGAAATGAAACAATAGAAAATCAATAGCATAAAAGTAAAGAAAGAGAATGCATAGATTTTTTATGTGGTTTGGACAAACCCCAAAAACTAGCCAATGTCCACGCCTAGCTACCCAAGCTAGAATTTAGTAAAATAATGTTGAGATTATAACAAATCTCTCGTACTCTCCTTCATCGGCAAGTACAACCCAACACGTACTTCCTCAAAAATTTAGATTTAATTTCATTCTTGGTTTGGTTTTCAGTTTAGTTTGGTTTAAATTATTTCATTTGATTTTATTTTGATTTGGTTCATTTCATTTAATTTATTTCATTTGTTTTAGTTTGATATGGTGTTTTCACTTTGGTTTGTTTCATTTGATTTGTATTAATGTTTTAGATTAAGTTATATTGATTTCATTTGATTTAGTTTAAGTTAACTTAGAGTATTTAGGTTAAGGTTTGATTTCATTCTTAGATTTAACTTATGTAATCATGAATCTTATTAACTTAAGGTTTAATTGCTCTTAATATGATTGGTAGCCTATGTGATAAGAAAAGGGTCTTCATGACTTATTCCTATTCTTTTCTTTTTAGAAAGAATGCCTACTGGGAACTTATTTCTTTCTAGCTAGCTATTAGGAAGTGGCCTTCAATGGATTAATCCAACTAAATATCTTGGGTGGAAAAACTTCTTAATGGGAAAGTCCATCATAGAAGATAACCCTAGAACCTTTTTATAGTAGAATTCCACATTAGAAAGTCACTTATAATTAAAATACACAAATTACATGATTATGGCATGCCTTGCTTAATGGTAATTTCTTTTTTATTTCTTTGATTTCATTTCATTTTATTTGCTCTTTTTTTTTTAATAGAGCATTATGATGCTTGATTTTGCAAGCAACTTCTCTAAGATGGGCAAGACATAACATTTTGAAGATGACTTATTTGCCATTTCTTTTTAATGTCTTTTGAGGTGGTATGAATCTACCATTTTGAATTTGGTTTCAAGAATTTTCCTTTTGATATGGATGGATGGTAGGTCTAACTCTATCCTCAATAGATTAATAGACCTCATGATTTATTCATTTGGAAGATCATTATTTAAAAGAGGACCCTCTATGGCAGATGATGTGAATAAGAATGGTAAAATATGTGTATGGGTCGACTTTAGAGAACTAAATAAAGCTTGTCCTAAAGATGAGTTCCCATTACCGATACTGGAACATATGGTGGATATTGCCTAATCGCATGAAATTTTCTCATTTATGGATGGATCATCTAGATATAATCAAATTAAGATGGCCCCAAAAGATAAGAAATACATGGCATTTAGAGCCCCCAACTGGAAATATTCTATTATACGGTCATGCCATTTGGTTTTAAAAATATTATAACTATTTATCAAAGAGCAATGACTAAAGTTTTTGATAAGTTAGCCTTTTTGGACCTACATCCCTTAATTTGGTCAAATTTGCTTCCAAATCACTCCAAACTCAAGTTATTTTCTCATAACCCATTTATATCTTCATTTATACTCACAAATATAAATAAAATATAAAATTTAAATGACCAAAACCAAATCTAAATCAAATCAAATTCTCAATTTTATCCCTTTTAGCCAAACTTTTGAAATTGGCTAAATGAAACCCAAATCAACTCAAAACTCATAGATTTCTTCATGATTTAATCATTCCTACAATCATTGATCCAAATATAAAAATAAACTGCCATTATAGATATGGGATGAAATCCTTTTTTCTATCAAAGTTATGCATCAACACTCATTAAGTGTACTAAAACATCAATACATTTTTTGTATTTATATACATTAAATAAAATATTAAATAAATTAAAAAAAGGGTGTGAATCTTATTGATGATGAGAGAAAGTAATGGAGCACCATTCATGCAATGGTGACTAAATTTCATTAAACTTGAGATGCCTTTCATGTTTGGAAAGGATTCATTAATGCTAATCAAAATTTAGGTTGAAACCAAAATTCATAAATGGTTCATTAAATAAATTACAATGATAATAAATTTCCTTTAGAAATTTCTTCAAATCCTGAGAAAATCCAAATCAAAGGAATGAGGCATAGTTGACTTATTGCGCCTTTACCACTATGATTGAAGCTTGAATTGCATATAAAGAAGAATCAACTCAAAAGAAAATAAAAAAAAGTTATCTCAAAAGAATGCCTTATTGACCCCTTAAGTAGAGGTTGATTAAGGAACTAAATGTAAATCTTCTATCCTTATAGAAGAAAATTTTATATAAATTAAAATTAGCTTTAATTAATTCATCTCCACATGTCCACTAGAATATTATAAAATCAGTTGTTCAACCTGATTGGCCAATTCTAGGGAGTGACTTGGAGGTAACCCTCTTTTATACCTCCAAAAACCTTTGATCATTAAGAAATAAGGAGAGAGAGTCAAAAGAGAAAAATGACATGACATAAACAATGATAAAGTGACATGATTCACTTTTGCTCCTAATGAATAAAAGAAAAGAGAGGGCAATGAAAGAGAATTCTGATTCTCCTGATAAAGTTGAAATGAATGAAATTTAAACCTAATAAATTTAAATCAACTTTCTTAATGGGTGTTTCCTCCCATTGAATGAAATGATATTTCATGAATGACCTTAATTAATTTTAAGGACAAATCCTAGAAAAAGAAAATAAATAAAGACTTTAATGTTTCTAAAGAAATTATGACCTTAGGATTGGGTCCTAAGGGTGATATTTCTATCTCTTAGAGTGAAAGTATGAAACTTCTATTTCTAGTAAGTTGATAGATAAATCACATAGGACTTTGTCAGTCCAAATGAATGATGAAAGCCTTAGTTTTCTTTGTTCAAAAAACAAAGGCATTATATGCTTTCATTATAATGTGAATCTAAGGAGAATACTTTGCAATGTCTTATGACCACTTAACAACGTATGTTTCTCATCTTTAGAAGCCACCTTGATCTAATTATACCTCGATGATCTATCCATAAAGGAGAACATGTCATAGTTGGAGGTGTTATCCACTAGAAATTATGACACAGGGAGCGAGAAATCATCTTTTAGGCATGCCTTGTTAAATCTCAAAAGGCAATGCAAATTTGAATCTGACCATTCTTCTTCTTAACGAGAACAATGTTGGCTATCCAATCTACATACTTCTCCTCATGAATGAAACCTGTTTCAATTAGTTTTTTTTTCTTTCCATGAACACTGTTCTTCAACATCCAGCCTCATTCTTCTAGGAGCTTGTTTGACTGGTATTGAATCAAAATTGATAGGTAGCTTGTGAACTGCCACATCAAGGGATAAGTAATGCATTTTAGAATATGTCTAAGCAAAGCAGTCCCTAAATTCACAAAGTAATATTTTCATTTCTTCAACCTTATCGTTAGGCAGAAGGGCACTAACGAAGGTTGGACGGGATTCTTCTTTAGTCCCCAAATTAATTTCTTTCAACTCGTCCATGGTAGACATCTTCCCACCATCTTTAAGTTCTTGGTCTTTGGTTCGCTTTTCCCATCGATTGTGAGAACAACTTCATAAAAGTCATCTTCATTTTTAGTTTCAGTTTCAATCTCACTTTCGATTACTGTATAGCAAGTGTTCCTTTGATGATGCTTTTGTTGGATATATCAAAGACCCTTAATGGTATAATTATCACTTCTTCGAGAGGTCTATGGACTCTTTGAACTCCATAAGTTATCAAAGAAGAGAGCTCGCCATCTATCAGTTCCAACATCGATTCCATGTTTGTGCATCATCCTTCAAATTTTTGGAGGATAATATCTCAACATTCTAGTGGGTATCATCTCTTTAGACCTTAAGTACTCAATAAGCTATTTAGAATCATAGTGTTAACATTCAGATCTATAGAATGAAGTTCCCAATCTATTGCTCCTAGGTAGTGGAGGTACATAAAAGATTTTCAATTCCTCAATGTTGTGAACATCACGTGATGTGACTTATTTGAAATATCAAGGAGGAATTGGTTTAACTATGAATGAATCATTTGATACAAATAGGTTATCAGCCCTTCTAGAAGAGACACATTGAATGTCACTTGCATAGATGGACTCAAAATCATAATCGGAATCAAGGTTATTTATCTTATTTGCTTTTGTTGAAGGCTCACATTTCTCCTTGAGTTCAACTGGAATATCTTCTTCTCCCTCTGTATCACTAGACAAATGAGGAACATACCTCTTCAACTTTGGTGATGTGCCATAAGTTTTAAAGAGATTTAATGCAGTCCTCTTTCTTTCTTTTCACTCCTTCTCTTCTTTGGGTTGCTTCATAGTTTTTGAAGTTGGAGTTGTAGATTGCTAAGGCTTACTTTATTTTGAAAGAAAATACTTTGCATCCTCTTAAAATTTTTTCTCATGAACTGTAAATGGTTGAATAGTGCCAAGAATCTTATGTTCTGCTCAATTTCTTATGTACTTTATATACATTGATGTAGAGTAGATGGAACCATACCATATTCATGGAGCAAGGATGGCCTAATAGAGCTTTGAATGAGAAGTCAACATCTATCACATGAAATTTAGCTTGGGTATATAGTTCTCCAAACCTAAGTGATAGAATGAAAGATCCGAGAGTTCTTTGCCCCATTTCATTGAAGCCATGGACCATCAATTTATCTTATCCAAGATGTTGAATGTCTAGAGACAACCACCTAAGTGCTCACAGACTCATATGATTTACTGATGAACCTCAGTCAATCAAAATTTGATTGATTATAATTCCATCACTTTCTGCAATTACTTATAATTGGCGATTGTGTTCCATTATTACGAGTATAAGATCTTCTTCTGAGAAAGTGATCATGGGAGATATTGAGCTTGCAAAACTTCAATCATGCATTGTTCAACAAAATAAGCTTCATATCCCTTCGGATCTTTAAGAGCTTGAATCAATGTTTCTCGGAGGTCCTTCGACATCAAGAGAGCCTCATACACACTCAGTTGTGCAGGATCTTTCTTAGATGCGATAGGATATCATAATTAATTCTTCCAGTTGAGTTAACCTTCTTATTAGGGTCGTTAGGGATGATACCTTCATTAACTTCAATATTTCTATCTTCATTTCAAGTTTTGTGCTTATTTAATAGCCCTTTCTTTATTGGAGGTGGTAGTATCTTTCCACTCATTAGTTTCACTTGGACTGCTTTATTCGGCTTAGACTCTTCAGATAAGGTAGCTCCTTCAAAGTCACCATCTTCTTCGGAGGACTATGCAGATGATTTAGAGTCACTGACAAGCTTCAAGTAGCCTATTTGGGATGTCTTTGAGGGCTCAGAATCATCTTTGTTAGGAAAACATAAGTCTTCTTTTGAACCATCTTCTATTTGTCACACCATCAAGCATGACTTTGGTGTTATAGGTTTATGAATTCTCATGCTTGGCGAGATAAACTTTATGAGTTCATTTTTGCATATTACTTTTTTCAAAGCTGCTTGATTCTAATTATCCAGGCATGGATTACATTGGGGTATGTTCAACTCCACAGAAATAGCTCGATACATCTTTTTAGGGAGCGAGTCTTTATTATTTCTTCTTCATTTGACTCAGTGATCTGAAGTCCTAACATGTAATCCACAAGATTGATAGTCTACCTCATCGGTTGATGATACTCATCTAGATTATTGATGATCTTTTTGAATTATAGTTCTCTTCTTGCTCTTCATACTCTTATTTTTCTTAGCCGACTTCTTTGATTTATGAGGTCTACATTTAACAAACTACTCCTCATCATGTGATGAAGTAGCCTTATCAAAATGCTGTTAAGAAGTTGGAATGCTTGGTTTAGACATTTTTTTAAGTCCAATATAGGTTCAAGTGGTGAATTCCACTTAACACTAGGGAAATCTTTTAGCTACTTCAACATTTTCATGGTCTTTTTAGAGACTACTGTCTCCCATTGCTCATCTTGCATTGCTTTTTCCTTTTCTCTTCTCTTCCATCAATGGTATTGAAGTGGACATAACCACCATAACAGATTCTCTTTTAGGATGAATGAGAACACTATCAGACAGTGTGAATTCACCATTTCTATATTTTATTTCTAGCCAATCCTTAAAAAATATAGCAATCTTCAATCGAGTGGCTAATTACCCAATGATATGGATAATATTTTGGATTATTAGTTTGACCTAACTCTTTGGGTATTTTGGATTCTAGTAATTCTAATCCTGCTTTAAGTGCTTGGCAAAATAACTTGGCACTCTCGCTCTTGAAAGAGTAATCCTTACCCATCTTGTCTTTTAGAGATGAGTTCACTCACTCATCATCTCTCATTGATTGCTTTGATTGGGAGTTAACTAATTACTTTCCCCCTTCATCCACGTAAGTAATTTTTTTTATCAACATTATAAGTTGCTCGCTTTCCATTGCTCGAGCTGTAGGAGGTTGTGTGAGACCCGAGAATTTATTCTTCTTTACCTTTATGAGTGACACTCAGGTTTTGAGTGGTTCAGCTTTTCAAACTTTACCACTCGGTCTAATAACTCTTAAAATGTTGAGATAGAATTCATGCATAGATATGGTGCCATCTTACAGTTGATGTTACCCATCAACAATTGGATTGTATATTCTTCTTCTAGCTGTTGTTCACATTTCATGCTCATGTTTCACCAATGTGAAATATATTTAGTCACCGACTCATCTTTTGATCTTCGATCTAAGGCAAGGTCAGCAATTGTAATCCTTTCAGTTGCACTAGAGAATCTCTTGATGAACATCATCTCTAATTCAATAAAAGTCTTGACCAAGTCATTATGCAGTTCAATGTACCATTCAAAAAAAGCTGAGATTAAACTACTGATGAATTAGCAGAATAGTAGTGCATCATTGCCTCCTGTATTGCCACATGTTTCTTTGAATTACGCCAGGTGTTATCTAGGGTTTCCAATGCCATTGAATGTATTGAATTTAGGCATCGAATAACCCTTAGGGTATGACACTTGATCGTACTCTACCAGGTATGGACGACATTTGCTTACCAAGTTTTCTGTCTAGTCAGTGGCAATGACAACTTAGATCTTTTCATTTATAATTATTTACAATTGAGTTGCTATCATGAGCTCGGATATTTTAAGCAAATCTTGTGGGATGGGTTGAGGAACTAGTTGATTGACTTCATTTCTCATTATGTGCTCTAGAAGCTTGAGGCACAGAGTTAACTGGTGGATCAATAGATGTAGCATTAGCTGTCAGATGGTTGATAGGTGGAATAGATGCTAACACTGCTGCTGCATTTCTCTACATCATATGTAGCATCACATTCATTTATGCCATCATTTGATTCATCTTTGCATTTAACAATATGATCTCCTTCATCTTTGCATTCATTTCTGCATTTGGGCTAATGTGGTAGTGTCGGCAAAGAAAGAGTTATCCTCTTCTCTTTCTAGTTCTTCTTCCTCTTTGTCACCTGAGGACATGATTGACGCTCCTCCTTTTGTTTGCTTAAGGGTTGGTTCTTTAATATGAATAGGAGTTGCAACTCCACGCCGTCTATGTTGGTGTTGTCGTGCACCAGATGGTTCTCCAATGTGTTGTACCACGTATGCTACTTTCACTTCTATAGTATCCTCCTCATATTCTTCATCTTCTTGTAATATGACTTCAGAATGTCTCCTCCAATGAATTTTTGGCTATGGATTCGAGACAAACCTCTCTTTAATCAGAGGGCTATGATCAAACTCAAATTTCTTTTGTGGAGATTCAGTTGACTGACGATGGGATCCACTAGAATGTTCACTTAGGTGTCGACCATCCTGTAATTCATCATCAGAAGATTTCTTCTTTTGAATCCATTTTTGTCAATTCTTATCATTGATGGATTTTCAGGAGTGTGAACCAGATGCCACACCTTTTTCTTTATTTTCAACAGATCTTTTTAGGGCCTTGACCTCCAAGCTTGCTTTCCCTTTTGTCGAGACCTTTTGAAAGTGAATTCCCAGATATATGGTCTGGGTTTTTGTGGTATTTATTTATTTTTGTTGTGTGTGTATATGTGAGGGGACACCACACACATCCGTAGATGTACTTATTATGGTGATCGGGCATGACATTAAGGAATAGAATTTAATACCATATAATAGACCTAATCACCTAATAAGGACTCCTAAGGCATGATTGGTCTTTGAATATACCAAAGATTTTTCCCCTACTTTACATGGAAAAGTAAAGCAGGGTTTATTTAAACCGGGTTTGTTAAGTTTCCTATGGAGGCAAGCCTCCATAGTTAATTACATCTTAAGGAATGTGAATTCCTTAAGAATACTCTCGATTAAAGTAGGCAATTATTGTCTCCAAAGATTTCAAAGAAAGGACTATCAAAGGATTGGTTTTTTTTTTGAAAATCAAGTGGGAGAGATCAAAAAGAGGGAGGGTTCTTATCAAAACCAAAGAAGATGAGTAGGGAGTGCTCATGGTACTAGGAGGCCTAGTGAGCACTCCAATCTATTCTATTGTTGGGCTTTATGTATTTGAAATTGATGAGATTTATTTGTTTGAGTTGAAATTTTATTAGAAATCTAGGACTTATAATTCCACAATACAAGGTAGTGGAAATGCCTAAGAGGTGAGGATTTATGCTTAGAGCTCACAAAGGGAAACAACAACCTCAGATCCTATATCTAGGGAGCTTTGGTGAGGGCTAAAGCTTAATCTAAATCTAAGGTGAAAGTGGGTATTTGGTTTACCTCCACAAGAGAGAGTAAACCACCTGACTGCTGGACTTATTACCGCCTATAGTGCTAGCCAGCTAACTCCTTCTACGCTTTAAATCATGTAGGCAGGTTATATGCTTTACAAGATGGATAAAGTTATTTATTTAGAAGAGGAAACTATGCCCTTAAACTCACTCACTAAGAGACTAGATCATGAAGGACATGAGTAATGGCTTAATCTAATGAAAATTTTAACAAGTTTTATTTTATTTTTGGACTCTTTGTTTTGACACAGGCTGTAGGTTTTGTATGCCTAAATGTATGAGAAATTAGTTGTGGTCTAAATCAGAAGAGAAAGAGGTGTCTTTTCATCAAAGGCTCTTACATGTCAAGCCTTTATTCTATAGCAGATGGAAGCCCTCTCTTAGCAAGAGTAGAAGAATATGACATGTATGATGTTATACATACAATCATCCAACTAAGGGGTTGCTAAACATTTTAGTATCTTGATTTAATTCTTAAGCTTTTATGTGAGGTTATGAATTATTTTAAAATTTTAGTTATGAGTTATTAGTGGTATAGAAAATTTATTTTTATCATAGGAGCCTAATTGCATCCATGCCACACAATAATCACCATTCATAAAAAAAAAAAACTATGAAAATGCATTCTATTTCTAATGCAGAAGCTAAATAAAACATCACACAATTTTATAAAGTAAAAGAATAAGAGGCCGGTGTGGTCGGGTACCATCATATAACCCAAAAAGAAATATGGGTAGCTGAACTCTACCTTTATACATCCCAGTATAATGAAAGAATAATTATAATTATAAAATGATAAGTGCAATGGGGGGTCTTCATTCTTAGTCATCCATTCTTCACTCTTCATCTTTCATTCCTTCACCTTGGTTTGCTTGATTTCTTTCTTTCTTTTGGCTTGATTGAGATGTAGCTTGATTTTGATTTAGCTTGCTCCAAAGGTATCACATGGTATATAAGACATGGTCTTATAACCAATGCTCACACTTAATCCCCATAACACTTATCCTAATCCTAATTAAAAATTACATTAAGAGAAAGAAAGTAAATCTAGCTACACCCAAAATAAATGTTAGCTAAAACATGCCATACAACCCAAGCAATTATATGAATAATTTGTACTTAGCACCCCACACATGAGTGTCAAGCCAACCTGTCTTAACTTAGGTTATGCTTAGGGGTATAAGCAACCTGCACAGCAAAAAATATTTGATATTTTTATTACAACTTATAAGCACAACCCCTGAGAAAGTATATGATTATCGGCCTACATCCACTACACTAACATCAGACTAAAATAGTACATCACAAAACCAAACTTTCATCAAACCATGCACCGCCCTAACATAAAACTAGAAATGGTGACTTAGTCTAATGTGCATGTGTTAAGGCTTATGTGGCATGTCCTTACTAGGCTTTAGAGTTATGGTTTGCTAAATGTGAGAGATTTGATTTATAAAGGGGTTGATTTCTCTTTAAGTGGTTTAATTAATTTGAAGATTTTACTTAGTATTTTTTTTGTTTCATATGACCTACAGTTAGCAACTAAGTGTTATAAAGAGAAGAAAGAGAGAGAATCTCTTTTTCATCCCTAGCTTAAGTCACTTCTAGGGTAAATTAATTAATGGATTTCCTTTAGTGAATGATTTATTATATGTTTTAATTAACCCTAAGTTTAGATTCACTCTAAATGGCCCTATTCAATGAGAAAGGAATCTTAAGATTAATTGAAATGGATTACTATCACATAACACACATTCATTTATTTCTTTCCACCATATATATAATGCATATGAATAAATCCTAAGCATATCTACATGCAATGTAAATCTTAGCATACTTTGATGATGAATGCAAGGAAGTGTATTTGGATTTAGATGTTTCATTTTTGATTGGATTATGAATGCATGTTTTTGTTATGTAGAAAAGAGGGATTTTTCATCCATTAGCTAAACACACATTTACATGTATAAAAGTTTTAAGTGAGTACGTCATTATTTTCTACACCAAGGGCGTAAGGTACAAGACCTACTTAGGGCTACTTAAAGCCTCACGCGGGATGTCCAGACTAATATACCACTTTTCTTATATACATATAGATGAATGATCATAAGAATAGAAAATCCATGCAAAAGGTGATGTTTGATTTATTTTATTTATGATTCTTTATTCATTAGCCACATCACACATGCATATGTATGAGAGTTTTAGTGAGTACGATGTCATTATTTTCTATATTAGGGGTGTAAGGTACAAGACCTACTTAGGGCTACTTAAAGTCTTGTAGCCCCAAGATGTCCTAACTAATATACCACTTTCTCAAATACATATGAATGTACAAAAAGAATCACATGAATAGGAAATTATGCAAGAAATTATGTTTGATTTGATTATGTGATTTACATGTGTAATATGAAATTCTTCCTAAATCTTAACATGAAAATGCATAGAAATAAATTTAAGCAAGTGTTATGTTCTTTTCAAATGAACTATACACTTACAAATCCTATGTGAGTCCATGCTAAGATGGGAAAATAACTTCACAATACACATCTTATACTATCATCACATGCAAGCTTATAAATATTTATAATTGGCATCACTTCATTTTTTAATAGTTGATTTATATGTTTTGAAAATAATTTTTGATTTAATAGTGATAATAGCCACTCATATTTGATTTAAGTCAGCACATGCAATTTAACATAAAAGAAAACATTTCATTTAATTAATTTTGAAACAATGAATGTATGATTTCATATGGCAAGCAATATTTAGTATGATTGGAAAGAAATAAAGGAATGTAAATACATGACTTCATTCATTCCAATTAATTTCTAAGAATAATCAAATTAAATAAGGCTGTTTAAAATGAATAAAAATTCTTTAAAGATATTTTTAAATTTGAGTTTGAATTAATTGAAGAAAAGTGAAAGATGTTTGCTAACCCTAACCCAATTCCCCATGTGTGAATTAATTTGGTTTAATGAAGAATATTTAGGTTGATTTTATGTTTTGATTAGGTTAAGGTATGGATTAAGTGAATTAATTATCCCTTACCTATATCTTAAGTTAATTAATTATTTAATGATAAGCCAATATAATATGCAACCACATGAAAAATAAATTTGCAATGCTCATAAGAATTGAAAGGGGCATAATGCAATTGGCTTATGATTAATATTAATTAAACTTAAGGGATCTCACTTAAGTACTTTTATGATTTTCTCACACATGTGAGCTAATCATAATTTCATTATCTCTCACCTTGGGTTATTGAACACTCAAGGAGCTACCCAAAATCAATTAAGGGTTGTTTAAGTGTGGATAAATTGATTTTTAATTTTAGTATTGAGCCTTTAATTAATTGGTTAAATATTTTGGTTATGTTTTAATTTGATTGATAAAATTAACTTGGGAGAGAATCAAGGGTAAGGGCCTAATCCTAATTCCTAAATCATTTAAACATTCAATTAGATTTTGATTTCCTCATTTTTAAAGATTAGTCACTTAATTAATCAATTAATCATTTCATTAGCCAATAATTAATTTGATTTTTAAAAGTAAAGAAAACTTAGGAAATGGATTAGGGAAAGTATCCCCAATCATATTTCCTAAGTGATCTTATTGTTCAACAGAGGTGACCATGCTTAAATAATTAATTAGATTACTGTTCATTCATTAATTATAATTAATTGGATTAAGAGAGTGATTAGGGCTTAATCAAGTGATTCCCCTAATTAAGCAATCAATAAAATCCCAAAAAAAATAGGGGAGGCAGAGGTCATCCACCTAAACATCCACAAAAAATTTGGGATTTATTGAGCACTTAATTAAGGTGTAATTAAGCTAATTAGATTTCTGATAAAACCTTAATTAAGCCAAAGTCACTGTTCAAAATCCATTAATTATAATTTTCTAGATTCCCCTCTGAAATATCTTCCAAATGAGCCTAAGTTTGCATTTTTTTTTATTTTTTACAATTTTTTATGATTTTAGAAAGTTTCAGGATTAAAAATAAATTAATTAGCCCCAATTAAAACCTTAATCTTGTCGGGACATGTGGCTGCTGATGCGGTGCGTTGATGTGACGCACTTTCCACATGGCGTGACAGGATTGATTATTTAAGTAGTCACATATGCGAGCCGACTTAGCCGACGATAGGTGCGCTTTCTCATGGGCCTTCCGATCTGAGATCAGACGACCACAATTTAATTTGTGGGTTAAGGGAGAAATCAAAGGATCTACTGCGTGATTTGATTAAAGCCATTCATCTCAATCATGTGAGATGGATGGTTCTTTTCCAATCATGAGTGGTGAAAGATGAGCATCGTCCATCTTCCCCCGTTAGATCTGAGCTCACCTAAGCTTGGATTGGGATCAAATGAATCCTACACCATCTAAAGGAGCATACAATCACATCTAATGGCTGAAATCCCTTGACATGGAGATTTCCTCAATTTTACATCATTGATGGATGGATGTGTGCACATGTTTGACACTGGCTCATCATTGTTTGACTGTCAGAGTTGTTTCCATCAAAGTCAGGCCGCATGCTAGGGATGGGAGAAGTAATGGGGAGCCATGGACCCAATGTGCAAGGATTCCATGGTCTTGATCCAATGGGTGCTCGATTTGGGTTAGAGGTGAGTCAACTCACCTCCCAAGGGTCCTTAGTTGACCTAGGGTGAGTTAGGCTAGCTAGGTGGGTCAGGAGAAGGTTCCATGGAGTGATAATGAGCTGCCATAGGGGATGGGTAGTTGACTTTGGCTTGGATCTAATGGTTTTAAGGTTTGAATCCTATGGTTTTATAGTTAATTCCCTTCATGGGGTCCACTTGGCTTTTGGGCTGATTTGGAAGTGAATTAGGATATGCTTGGGTCGGGTTTAGCTAAGTCCTAGGGTCTCACAAGTTGATTTGGGGAGATTTGGCTTCATTTGGTCAAATGGGTGCCATTTAGGTTAGGTTGGGTTGGGTTGACCAATTGGTCAAATTGGGTCAAACTAAGGCTTGGGTTAGGTTCATATGATGACTTGGGATATTTTGGTTCAATTAGTTTGGATTGGTTTGGCCTAGGTTTGAATTTGACTCATTTGGATTCGAAAGGGTCAAATTGGTCAAGTTGACCAATTTGACAATTGGACAAAATTAGATTGAGTTAGGTGTTGAGTCAAGTTTAATTGGTTGATTGAAAATGATTATAGATTTTGGTTTGGTTTAATTTGGAAATAATTCACATTTTGGTCAATTTGGGCTAGGTTGGGTCAAGTTGACCAACTGATCAACTTAGGCTCAATCATGGCTTTGGTCAAGTTCAACAAGTGATTTGGAATGAACTTGAGCCATTGGTTGCAATCAATTTGGATTAAATCATGACTTGACCCATTTTGGCATTTTAGGCCAATTTGGGTCAACTTAGGTCAAGTGGCCAATTGGGTTTGGTTTGGCTCAATTAATGGCTTGGTCATGTTCAATCATTGATTATGGATAGGTTTGAGTTAATGATTTCAATCAATTTGGCATATGGTGGATTTTGGCTAAACTAGGTTTTATTTGGGCTAAATGTTGAATTGGTCAAAGGCTTGGTTTGACTTGGTTTGACCTAATTCAAGGCGATTGATCACCCCATGATGATCGTTGATCATGATTGAGGTTTAGATAGGCTTAGTTCAACCCAAATAGAGTTATATTAGAACTTGGCTCAAGAAGGTCCTTTAGGTCACTTTGGGTCAAGTGAGCTAAATGGGTCAATTGGCTTGATCAAGGTTTGATTCTAGTTTACTTGAGCTTACATATGAGCTTAGAATTGAAATATAAATCCAATTGCAATTGGTTTGGAGCCAAATGGGTTTTGGTTCATATGACAATTTCAACTCAAAAGGGTCAACTTGGGCTTGGTTTGGGTTGACTTGAATTTGGTTTGATAATGGTGATTTATGTTTATATTTGTATCAATGATTGTAGGAATGATTGAATCATGAAGAAATCCATGAGTTTTGAGTTGATTTGGGTTTCATTTAGCCAATTTCAAAAGTTTGGCTAAAAGGGATAAAATGGGGAATTTGATTTGATCTAGATTTGGTTTTGATCATTTGAATTTATATTTTGTTTATATTTGTGAATTTAAATGAAGATATAAATGGGTTATGAGAAAACCACTTGAGTTTGGAGTGATTTGGAAGCAAATTTGACCAAATTAAGGGATGTAGATCAAAAAAGGCTAAATTAGATTTTAAATTGGTTTGATTTATTTTTGGTCATTGGAGGGTGGGTTTCATTTATATTGATTCATAAAGAAATCAACCAAGTTTAAGTTGGTTTCAAAGAATTTTGACTAAGCATATGAAGGTGGTTCATATGGCTTAGGAAGGGATTTAGAGTTTGAATTGAATGATGGATTTCAATCATTGGATAGTTGGATTTGATTCTTGACTTGGAATTTGATTTGAGATTGAATTTGATAATTGAAAAAATTAATTGGATTGGGGTTGATTTGGATTTGGTTAAGGCTAAGTCCATAAGATAAAATCAAAGGGCTTAGGAAGAGATTTAGAGTTTGAATTGAATGATGGATTTCTATCATTGGATAGGTGGATTTGATTCTTGACTTAGAATTTGATTTGATTGAGAAAATAATTGGATTGTGGTTGATTTGGATTTGGTTAAGGCTAAGTCCATAATATAAAATCTAAGGGCTTAGGAAGGGATTTAGAGTTCGAATTGAATGATGGATTTCAATCATTGGATAGTTGGATTTAATTTTAGAACTTGAATTTGAATTTGAGGTTTTGTTTGGGAGAATGAAGCAATGATTGAGTTTGGACTATAGGGTAGGCAAGCCCTCCAAATCCTCAATAACCTATTCTATGGCTAACTCTTCTAAGTCTCTAGGTTAGGTTAAGTGTTCACTCATAATTAGAAGTGTTTTATGACCAAGGAACTCTTAGTGTCTATAAGAGTCCTAGATCTATGATAATGAAGTTGAGGGCTCACTCCAAATGTGAGGTCAACTAAGGGCACCCAATAGGTGTGGTGTACTGACAAGGCACACCACACGTGTTGGTGTTAACCAAGATGATCAACAACTTTCGAAGGATCACAAACACTAACATAGATGATCTAATCCTAAACCCGAGGTGTAGAAAGAATTAAGATCTTAGTGTAATGAAACTCAACTCATGTCAAGTTTGTGATGCATCAAGGGATCAAACATGTGAACCTTCCACTAAAGAAGCAGGTTTAAGTTATCCACTAGGGATAAGAGATTTGGATTTGAATGCAAGGTACAATTTGGGTAGAGTATCCACTAGGGATTATAATGTATAACCCACTAGGGATAGATGCATGAACCTTCCATTAGAGAAGTAAGTTCAGGTTATCCACTAGGGATAAAGATTTAATGAGATTTCTTTTGAGGGTGCACTCGTTGGGGAATGCAAGTTTGAATTGGGTTTGAGTGACTCTACTGGGGAGGAGTTGAGAAGATTGGTGTCTCATGGGGGAGAAATTGATTGATTGTTTATTTAAGTTTAGGATTTTAAGATGGACCCTGTCAGTTTGTGATGGATCGTACTAAGAAGGGGCCATGTCGGTGTAGGCCTATCTCAGATTTATCGATTCAAATGGGTAGTCGACCAGCCATATGGTAGAACTATCCGACCGAAGGGGTTGCCTTCCGGTTTGCAATGGTCAAGTTAAGAAGAAAGTGCGGGGCTCACATCTTCCTAAACAATGAACCACTAGGGTAATCGATTGCTTGTGCAACAAATCGGACCCGACCTAGGGCGGCTATTGAATGAATGCCTTTAGGGGACTTATATCAACTTGAAAGTGGTCAAGATATTGTCATTTGATTGAATTACATTTATTTTAATTTTAGTTATTTTAATTTGATGGATCTCCTTGATTTGTGATGGATTCACTAAGAAGGGGCTAATATTAGTCTAGACCTGTCTTAAATTTACAAATCTAAAAGGATAGTTTATTGGCCGTGGGGTAGATCTAACCAACTAAAGGGGTGCCTTTCGGTGTACAATGGTCGAGTTAGGAAGAAAGCCCGGGGACTCACATCATTCTAAATAAGGAACCACTGGAGTGAGCAGTCACATGCGCAATAAATCAAACCCGACCTAGGGCTACCCGTCGGTGTGCAATGGTCGTGCTGAAAAGAATGCGTAATAGACTTATATCTTTCAAAGTAAAGACGACTGATGGGGTAACTTATTGGTGGATCAACAAGTTGAATCCAACTTAAGGGCAATTACTGAGAGAGTGCCAACTCGGGGACTTATCTCAACTCAATGTAGCCGAAATTCTATGGAGTTTTTAACTTCCTAAAGATAGGATGCCTTCTTGGGAAAGGGCGGGGCTTGAATTCCTAATCCATAAGTGAAGATATATTTTATTTGTTTTATATTTGCACAGACCCTATTGGTTTGCAAGGGACCATACTAAGAAAGAGCTCATGCTCAGTTCAATCAGTTCTTGGACCAAGGGAGAATCATGCAGAACAAATTTCCATAGTGGCTACTAGAAAGGGGACTATCAATCCAAGAGTAACGGGGTAGTGTTTAAATGGGGTCCTAAGGGGCGTGATCCAAACAGTGCCCACAAGAGGAGGTGCGGGGCTTTATCTCACATAAAAAAAGCTAGGTATTGTGTGGCCAACTCAAGGAGAAAGCAAGATGACTCATCTACCAAGAGTGTATCACCGAGTGGGTCACCGTCAGAATGGAGATAACCAACCAACCTAAGGTGCCCGTGGTTTCTATAATCGCCTAAAAGATGCATGTAGACTTACATTTCTCCAAAGTGGAACTAATCAGATAGTCTTGGCAGGGCTATCCGACTAGGATGACTACTAAGTAGGAGTCTATGCAGGACTAAACCCAAGCTTGAAATAGTGAGGAAAGGAGGGGGACTTACCCTCAAATATACTCGACCTAGTTAGTGCATGATGGCTAGTTTAAGAAGAATGTGTGTAGGCTTACATTCTCTTAAACAAAGTTAACATGGGGTAGCTTATTGGCTACATAGTAAGGCATAACAAACTAATAAGGTGCTCTTTAGTTTGAAATGGTCAAGTCAGGAAGAAAGTGTGGGGACTCACATCCGCCCGACAAGTGACCACTAGGGTGACATACTAGCAAGGTAGCATATCATGACTTGACTAATGGGTGAATGCCACAGGGCTTGCTCTCACATCAAAATATCCGAGATAAAAGATATGTGTTTTTTATTTGTGTTGTGAAAGAAGGAATAGGATGTCTCTAGGTTCTACACATATCTAAACACTAGAAATGTTACTCCACTAAGAAAGGTTGCTCAAGTTCTCATCTAACTTAGTTGTACAGTTAATGCCTCTTGGGTTCTCTCACCTATCCTAGTAGCATCGGAGGGTTGAATGTGGTTTATGTTTGTGTTGTGAAGGGATAAGATCTTTGGGTTCTCTTACCTACCCAAAATACATCGTATGGATTCACAAGCAAAAGATATTTCTAACACATAAGAGATGGAATTTGATATGAAAGAAGTTTATTGATGATTATTTTCAAACAAGATTTATGGATAATATTTCTTTAGATAGAGCCCATTGGAAGCATCAATCCTTTCTTTTACAATGAAGTTGATAAGATCCTCCTTGATAGGCCTTATGGCAAAAGTGCCTTCCCAAGTGGGTTCAAACTTGCCACCCATCTTTCAACAAGCAACAATTGGTCTCCTTAGAACTAAAACAAACTCTCCTACTTGAAAAGCTCTAGGACGGACCAACTTATTGTGAGCTTGAATCATTTTAGCTTTATACAACTTGAGGTTCTGCCATGCCTAGAGGCGTCTCTCCTCCACACCTTCGAGCTCTTCTAAAGGTAGTTTGGCGTTATGCTCTATAGTAATCTTACTACCCATAGCTACCCTTAGTGATGGGAGTTGGACTTCTAATAGTAGAACAACTTCAGATCCATACATTAAGAAGAATGGGGTAGATTGAGTTGGAGTTGTAGGCCCACAAGGCTTCAACCAACTGCTCATGCCACTGTCGCTTGTTATCGTCGAGTGTCTTCTTTAGTGTTTGGATGAGAGTTTTATTGAATGTTTCTGCTAGACCATTTTTCCTTGGATAATAGATGGTAGAATATCTCTAATCTATGTTATGTCTCCGGGCGAAGCTGTTCATTTTGGTGCTCTTGAATGCAGTACCATTATCAAAAATAATTCAACGAGGTACCAGAAACCTATATATGATATAGTTCCTAAAAAATTGGAGCACAAGCTAAGTTGTGACCTCTCTAAGTGGAATTGCCTCCACCCACTTGGAAAAATAGTCAATGGCAGCTAGAACGAATTAGTGACCCTTGGAAGAAGGAGGATCAATCAGACCCACTATGTCAGTGCCCCAACACTCAAATGGCCACAAGGCCAATGTAGGATATAGGATGTTGCGTGGTTGATGTAAGACCACACCGTGCACCTGATATTGGTGGCATCTTTTAGCTACATCTATGTAGTCTGTAATCATCATAGGCTAGTAGTATCCTAGTCTTTTGATCTTGGCTTTCATCTTCAGACCAGATTGGTGAGCTTCACATAAACCTGAGTGTACCTAGGTCACAATCTTACGATCTTCATGTTTGGCTAAACAACGTAACCACATATGATCAAAAGATCACCTGTATAGAGTGCCATCCACGAGAGCGTAGGAGAGAGCATTCTGTTTCACCTGATGAGCTAATGACTTCTCTTGAGGTAGTTTGCATGTGCTTAGGTAATCCATGAATAGTTGCCTCCAATCTGACTCATTTTCCTCTTTTGTAACAACAACCTCCGCTTTTAGATAGAGTTTCTCAATAATTTCAGTGTCTATAAGGGATAAGACTTGTCAATTATGGACCCTAATTGAAATGGACTCATCTTTCAGCATGCTCCTTGGCAAGCTTGGCCATCAACTACAACATTATCTCATCGAGGAATCTTGTAGATAGACCTCTAGATTTGAGCCAACAACTCCATGGTGTACTTGTGGTAATGGTGGAGCTTAGGCTTTAAAACCTTGTAGGACCCAATGATTTGGTTGATGATGAGCTGAGAATCTCTGAAGATATCAATGCTCTGGATGCATAGTGTAATGACTAACCGGACCAAATGAGAGCCCTCATAATTCACTTCTCATTGCATTATTGGTGCATGGATTGGACAGATGATATGAGAATCTCATCACATCGCGGTCCAGAGTTACAAGAACTATTCCTACCCATGCTTTTACTGGAAGAGTAGATCGTGGTTCTTCTCCTTTTTAAAAGGAAGCCGCATCATCAAAATATATCTCCTAGCTGTGAATTCTTATGTATTTTAAGTTCATGATTTGTTCATCAGGGAGGTCATTATGCGAGAAATCAGCAAGAAGTGGGTGTGCTGCTAAGAAATCCACTAGTGCTTATCCTTTCACCACACGGAGTGGTATAAAAGTGATGTCAAACTGCGATAAAATCATGGACCAACGTGCCAACCATTTGGATAACATCGGCTGTGTCATGAGATATTATAGTGGATTGATCATAGAGATTAGATTCACCTTATGAGAAAGCATATAGTGTCGTAGCTTTTAGGATGCAAAGATTTAAGCTAGGAAATGCTTTTCAATGGGTGGGTAGCTTGCTTTAGCAGGAATTAGATGATGACTAAGGTAGTAGAGAGTATTTTCTTTCCCTTCATCATTGGTTTGAGCCAATAGAGCATCAAGGGACTCATTTATCTGTGAGTGCAAGGATCAATGGAGCTTTCGAGATAGAGGCTAGAATGGTGTGTCATCGTGGTGTAATGTCTTCAAAGGCATCGACTTGCCATCCCACTTGAACTTGGCATCCTTTTTGACAAGTGCTGAGAATGGTTGGCATCTTCATGATAAGTTGGATATGAAGCACCTTAGATACGCCAATCGCCATTGGAATGATCTGAGTTGAGTTAGACTATTAGATGGTGGCATTTCTAAGATATCCTTGATCTTCTCTGGGTCGATCTCTATTCCCTGGTGTCGGATGACAAACCCAAGGAATTTCTCTGAAGCTACTCCAAATGCACACTTTAGGGGATTCATTTTGAAGTTAAATTATCTTAATCATTCAAAAACTACTCTCAAGTCGAAGAGATGGTCTTCCTTTTCTTTGCTTTTGATCATCAACATAGCATTCAACTTGATGAATGAGTTTGTTGAAGATCGAGTCATGGCTGGTATGTATCACAATTTTAATACCAAAAGGCATGACCTTATAATAATAGATTCTGATTGGGGTTTGAAAAGTAGTGTTTCTTTCATCCTCAGGGGCCATCTTGATTTGGTTGTAGCTAGATGACCCATCCATAAAGAAGAATACTGCATAGGATGAGATAATGTCCACCATCAATTCTGGTATAAGAAGTGAAAATTCATCTTTAGGACATGCCTTGTTTAGATCCCTAAAATCGATGCATATGCAAATTTGGCCATTCTTTTTTCTTAACTAAGATGATAATAGCTAACTAGGTAGGGTATTTTTCTTCCCCGATAAAACCATCATCAATTAGTTTCTTGATTTTAGAAGTGACTTGTTGTTCAATGTCTAATCGCATGGGTCTAGGAGGTTGCTTGATAGGGTTAACATTAGGGTCTATTGCTAGCTTGTGGACTACTACGTTAGGAGATAAACTAGGTATTTCTTCATAACTCCATGCCAAGCAGTCCTTAAACTCAGTTAATAGCCTAACAATGTCATTGGTTTCTTCTTTATTCAGTAAGGAATTGATGTACGTCAAGCGTGGATCTTCTTTCGTTCCAAGTTAATTTCTTTGAGTTTTTCAATGGTTGATCTAATTTTTTTTTCAAACTCAGGAGGTGCATCTTTGACTTCAGGCTCATTTGGATCATCTAAAGTTTCTAAACATGCCTCCTCATAAGAGTTAACATGATTTGAGAAGAACTTATCAGACCCCAAATGAGTGGTGATGATTAGGTAATGGTTGTCATCATCGACTGAACCCACTATGCTGAACCCTAGTCCTGATCTTGATTGAGAATGTTTGCTTTGGTTGTCCCATAGTTTTTTTAAAGTAGTTTGACCTATGATTAGACCAAGTATATGGGATTAATCCCTCCTTGCTAAGTTAATAACACAAGGCGAATACCAATCAAAAGGTAGTTGTATTAGATTTTTATATGAATCATCCTCAAGTTCTACATCAACTTCCTGGCTTGAGGATGATGCTCCCAAAAAAAAATTTTCGATCAGACATTTATGGATGACTTGGGGGCCTCCTTAACTACCAAACATTCATCTTTCTAAGAAGAAAGTGAGGTTAGAGCTAAAGTTCCCAATTGTTGCCTGACTATTCTACATAATGATGATTTAGATACATTCATGCTTTGTTTGGAGGCCTAGTCTTCATCACTATCTGGATCGAACATCACCTCCAAAGGGACCCGCTGAGAGGGGTTGGTCATGTTAACCAAATGAGATTCTCATCCCAACTCAGTCTATGTGAAACACATGTTCTATTGGATGGCATGAGGTCTTCCACCTCTAAAGCTGCCTCTGAATTTGCCTCTTCCTCTACCTGGTGGGGTTGAGTCATCCTACCCATACGTTCATATGGAGGAATGAATTGTGGGCGGTATGTAACATCTAGTTCTACCTCTTCCTCAGTGTATGATTCTCTCTCACTTGTGCTTTCTTTTCTTATGTTTCTTTTTCTTTTGAACTTTCACCAAGTTCACTAGAAAAGAATTTTTGATTTGGAGGAAGATAGTAGGTTGCATCTTCATAAATCTCAAACTCTCTAACTGATAAGGGCTTCGAGTCTCCTTTAACACAATACTAAATTCTACCTCTTCTGAATTTGATGCATTGATGCAAAAAGGATGAAATCATATTATTTGCATGTGTCCAAGGCCTACTGAGCAAAGCAGTGAAAGCTTTATTTGAATTAATTATGTAGGGCTTGGCCTCTATCTTCCCGTCATCTATCTCTAGTGGTAACATTGTAGAGCCTAAATCCCTCTCGCCTTGTTCATTGAATCCTCTCAACATCATCTAATCTTCTCAGAGTTCGGAGATATTGAGCCTCAAGTAGGTAAGGGTTTTTAGACTCATAATGTTCACTGATGCACCCTGATCAACTAACACCCTGGAGAGTTTGAATCTGCCCATGTCGACTATGATATAGAGGGGACGGTTATGCTCCGTTGTCCCCAAAAGAAGGTCTTCATCGATAAATGTGACTCCATAGGCTTCTCTTGAAAAACATGCCTCCTCTCCAATAGTGGTCTGAGCTAAGCATATTTTGAATTAAGAAGGGCTTTATCAATGACTCATCTCTTTGGATAAGATAAGGGTATCATATATACTTAGTTTAGCTGACAACTTTCTTAGGTGAGCAAGGACATTATAGTCAACTCTGGGTTGGTCCTCCATAAGCATATCCTTAGGTGGAGCATCTTATGGAGGGGCTTCTTGATTGCTTGAACTAATGACTTATTTACCCTTATCCCTAGGTGATATTCTAGGAGGTATAACTTTGCCATTACGAAGGTTGACTTCAGTGACTTCATGAGATGCTTTAATGGAAAGATCCACCTGCTCATCAATTTCACCTACAACTTCTCATATACAATCATCGGAGTTAGATGACTCCAAATCTATCTCAATGGGTGAACTCGGGTGATTTACAAATGGATAATCCATTTCAAAATCAGAAAGGATTGGATTGGAATTGTTATAATTATTAGTACTTGGAGAGCTTTGTATATGAATAAAGTCATCAAGATCATCAAAAGTAGAGAGAATCTGAGTTGAATCAATCTTCATCTTCATTGATTTCTTAGATTTGGAGGCATGTATAAAGTAAAAATCAAGTACATTGAGCGGAGTGAGGGATTTGGTACCCCCCCCCTCTGTTGATATAGTGAGATTGCTACAAGAAGAATTAGCTGAATGAGTTGTGGTAGCAACTGTGGAAGGAGTGTTGGAATTGGTCGGTGGTTGCACTAATGTGCTACCCGGGAAAGTAAAAGCCATTGCTGCTGTTGTTGGGCTTCTACCTCCCTCAAGTTGTCCATAGAAAATTACAAATTTTTCTTAGAGTTGGAGGTTTGAGCTGCTTTAGGCACCTACAAGGGTAACTTTTTGATCTTAGAAATTATTTTCTTGGAGGTTCAAGATAGGGAGATATCCCAACCTTCCTCTGTCTTGAGAAGATCACGTGTATCCCCATGGATTACTCTAATAGAACTAGAGGGTTATTCTAATAGGTATTTATTGATTTAAAAATTTCTATAGAGTTGCCTTCAAATCTATGGTGAGAAAAGAAAGGAAAGACTACAAAAATTCATCTTTTTAGGATGCCCTATCCATGATGTGCTTATTCAAATGATCGGTGTCATCAAGGAATAGCATACTATCTGAGATAGAAGTCACTACCTTTAATGGATCTAATCACCTCAATAAGGACTCTAAGGATGATGGGTCATATGTACTGAGATTTTTCCCCTACTTTATAGAAAAGTAAAAGGGTTTATTTTAAATTGGGTTTATTAAGTTTCTAAGCAAGCTAGTTAATTACATCCCAAGAAATGGGATTCCTTAGAAAATCTCATTAAGGTAAATGATGTCATTATTTTCAAAGATTTCAATAGGAAAGGACAATCAATCGATTAGTTTTATTTTGAAGATCAAATGGGATTGATCAAAGAGAGGGAGTTATTATCGAAGCCAAAATGGAAGATAAGTAGGAGATATCCACGATGCTAGGAAACCTAGCGAGCATCTCAAACTATCTATAGTTGGGCTTTACATTTTTGAGATTCATTTAATATGATTGAGTTGAATTTCTTTATTAGAAATTTAGGACTTATGATTCCTTAACACAAGATTAAAAATGCAGAGGTGAGAAATTATGCTTATGGCCAAAGGGAGAAGCAACCTTAGAACCTAAGTCTAGGGAGCTTTGGCGAGGGCCAAAAGCATAACCTAAATTAAAGGTGAAAATAAGTATTTGGTTTTCCTCCAAAAGAGAGGACAAACTACCCGACTATTTAGACTTACAACTGCCTGGGGGTGGCTACCAACTAACTCCTATAATTTTAAATACATGTAGGAAAGTCATATGCTTTATGCAAGATAGCTAGGTTGTTATTTACTTAAAAAGAGACCAAGTCCTTAAACTGACTCCCTAAAGAAACCAGTTCATGTATGGGTATGCTTCAAATGACCTAAATCTAATATAATTTAAATTTTATTTTTTATTTTTTTGACAATTATTTTGACTCAGGCTAATAGGATTCATATGCCTAATGCATGAGAAATAAAGTTATTGGCCAAAATCAGTAAGAATGGAGGAAGTGTGTTTCCACCATGACTCTTAAAAGTCAAGCTAAGTTTCTCTGGCAAAGGTGGAAGCCCTCCAATCAAGAGTGAATTAAGATGTATTTGAGCATGATATTATAAAAGAAATACTCATCCAGCTAAGGAGTTGTTAATTCTTTTATCTTGATTTTAAACCTAAGCTTTAGGTGAGGTTATGAGTTCTTAATTTTAATTTTGACTTGTTAAGTTTGGTCAAAGATTTATTTTTCCCTAAGAGCCTACTCCACATCCAGACCATACATAAAGCAAGGAAGAAACTAGAAGAAGATGCCACTTAATGCAAAAGCTAAATAAATCATCAATCAATTTATAAAGCTAATCGCAAAAAGAATAAAAGGCCGTGGTGGCTGGGCACCACCGCACAAACTCAAAAATAGCAAATGTGGGTAGCTGAGCTCTACCCTTATAAAACCTAGATTACAAATAAATTAAATTACAATTAAGCAAGGAATTCATTGTTATGGGAGTCTTCAAGCTTCATTCTTCTTTTCTTCTTATTTTCTTCTTTCTTCTTTGGTTCCTTCTTTTGGATGGTTGGAAGGTAGATGCTCCAAGGCTTCACATGGTACATAAAATGGGATCTTATGACCAATGTTCATCCTAATCTCCATAGCAATCATTCCAAAATCCTAATTGCACAAATTTACATGAAAAAGAAAAGAATGAAAATCTAACCAAGACTTGCAAAATAGATATTAGCTAAAATAAACACATAAATCCCATGAGTGTATATTGGACTTATCACCCTAGACATGGGTGACTAAGTCCACCTGGCCTATTGGATTATGCTTAAGGGTATAAGAACACATAAAAACATTTATATTTTTATTTATGATAATAAGCACAATCCCATGAGAAAATAATGGTTAGACTAAGATCCTACCATTCATTCTAGCATACATCTAACATCCATCTAAAACATATATCACAAAATAAATAAACATCCATCCCCAAAAGCTAGAAGTGGTGACTTAAAGCTATGTGCTTTGAAGGTTTGCGTGGTATGCTTAGCTATGGCTTTAAGTTAGAATTTTCTAAGTGTGAAGCATGTTCAACTTAGAGGAGGGTTCCATTTAAGTTGTTTAATTGATTTGGGTTGATTTTATTTCATGTTTTGATTAGGTTCAAGTGAATCCTATAATTAATTACTTATTATGAAGAGAGGAAAGAGAAGAAAACTTATCTCTCCTTAACCTAAGTAATTTCTAAAGTAGATTCATGTTTTTAGTTTTTTTAGTGAATGTTTTGATTAAGTGTTTTAATTAATCCTAAGTTTAGATGAACTCTAAACAAACCTATTCAAAAAGAAAGGCATTTTAAGATTAAATAAAATGAACCAAATTCACAAAATATACATCACTTCATTTCTTTCCCAACATGTATAACATGCATATGAATGAATCATAAGCATATCTATATATACAAAATGAAAATGTTTAACACAATTTATGATGCATGCTAAGTAATTCACTTAAGGAAATTTGTAAGTTTAGGATGCATGATTTTCATTAAGTAGAAAAGGGTTTCTTATCAAATTTTCCCATGCACACATGAAAGTAAGAAAGGCATAAGTGAGTACAACGCCATTGTTAATCAAAGGTGTAAGGTACAAGACCTACTTAGGGCTACTTAAAGCCTCGCAATCTCGGGGTTGTCCAGACTAATATACCACTTTCCTTAAATACAAACATGTGCACAAAAGAAATGAAATGGAAAAGAAGAAATGCAAAAGTTGTATTAGTTGATTCATTTTGTTTATGTAATTTATGTGTGCAAGTATAGATAACCCTTCTTAAGTGATAGCATAGGAATGAATAGGATATGGAATTAGGTAAGTGTTAGGTTCTTTTCAAATGAACCATACATCTTACCAAATTCTATTCAAAACTATACTAACATAAAAGAGAAGGGAGACCTATGCTAAGCACACCTTTATATTCTCTCACATGCCGGCTTATAATTAAAATATAAGTAGCATACTTTCAGTTTTGATAATTGATTCATATATTTTGAAAATAATTTGAACTTACTAGTGATAATAGCCACTCATATTTCTACTTTAGCCAACACATACAAATTTGACATAAAGTAAACAATTTCATTTTAGATTTGAATTTTGAAAAATATGAATGCATGAAACCATATGACATACAAATTTAACATGTTGGGGGAAAGAATCAAAGAAATGAAAGCATGTAAACACATTCACTTTAATTAAAACCTAAAGACATTCTTATGAAATAAGAAGGCTTAAAATAAATAAAAGTATATTCAATGTGTTTTTTGTTTGGTTTTAAGTTTGATTTAATTTTGAAAATGTGGATTGTATTTGCTGTTCCAACCCATTCCCACATGTGTTTGATATTTTTGTTTAATTTTAGATGATTAGATTCATTTTATATATTAATTAGGTTAAGGTATGAATTAAGCAAGTTAATTAATCCTTACCTACACCTTAGCATAGTAACCAAGTAATTATGAGCCAATGAGATGACATAAAATCTCACAAGAAATTTAAACTTGCAATGCACCTAGGAAGAAAGGGGCCTAATGCAATTTCATGATTAATGGTTAATTAAGCAAAGGGATTTTCTTAAGTAATTTCAAAACACTCCCACACACATATGAATTGAGTTTTGATTTCCTTAATTGAACTTATGCTATTCAACACCTAAGCATCTACCCAAAATATATTAATTAAGTTCTAGAAGATTTTATAATTTTTAAAAATTAATTAATGGGATAATTAATGAATTAACCCTTAATTGAGAGAAGATTAATGAAAGAAAAGGGGGTTTAGGGAATAGCTTAGGGAAAATACCCCAAAATTACTCCTTAAGCCTCTTATTCACTGGATCTAATTTTAATCAACCTTAATAATGGATTAAAACATTAATCCAAATCTTAATTATCCTTGGGGTAAACACAAATTTGTAATTTCCCAAATTAAGACCTTCAATAAATCTCAAGAAAATTAGGGAGGCAGGTCATCCCCTAAAACATACCCAAGAAGTTTGGGATTAATCGAGTTTTAATTAAGAGGTAATAAAAAATATGATTTCTAATAAAACCCATAATCAAGAAAAGGATAATTTAAAATCCATTGAAATCATTTTAAAATATTCTAGGTCAATTATCTTTCCATAGAATTTTATCTCATATTTTTTAAATTTTATTGAGAGAAAATGAATTTTGAAGATCGAGATTAATTAACATTAATTACATCCCCTAACAAATCCCTAGCTCGCAACACGCCGGTGGCGGTCTGCTTTACGCATGCCATGAGCTACCCACTTAAATGTCACATCAACAAATGGTACGGTGGTGGGGCGCTTTGATCCTATCATTCAATCAGGATTGACCCGTGATCACCCAGTTTTAAAAGGGATAATTCATTTTCTAAACATGGGAATAATCATGGCACATCAAAATGCACGCGGATGGATAGCTAGGATCACCGAGTTCTTCCTTAGGATCACAGAGGCCATGATCTTAGGAAGATCCAAGCTCGATTGAGCTCGTATTGGAATAAGATTGTTCCCACACCATCTGAAGCTAATGAGAAGCCTATCCAACGGTGAATTTCTCATGACTTGAAATTTTCTTTGACAAAAGACCAACACCCCCTAATCTAAGTGGTCAAAAAATTCCATATATCACCGAAGGTGATCACTAGCACCCGAGCTCAATGAGGTAGCTTTGTCTAGTGGAGACGAAGCCCTGTTGAAAGTTTCAAGCCTTGGCATTGAGTGGATCTTTCTATGGACCAACACCACTTAATCTCCTTTACAACTTTGATCCAATTGAGGCTCTCCTTACTTTGGGAATTCAAATGAGAGCTTGAGTGCACTTAGTTTGATCCTCTGAGGGAGTATGCAAGAGGAATTGGAATGGATTTGAGTATAGAGGAAGTTGAAGGTTCAAGTGAGCTCCCCTATTTTTCAATGGAGAAAATCGAGAAGTAGCTATTTCAAATCCTTCTTAGAAAGCTTCGGATGGCTCTTTTATCTTTTCTAACACTCACTAGGCTTCACTCAAATGTGGAATGATGATTTCAAATTGAATTCAGGGGAGTATATCTCCCCATATGGATGCCACCTCCTTACCATTTTGATCCAATTAACTACATGTGAGAGGTTGTTTAGGCTGTTAGATCTTTGCACATGGCTGGTTTGAGGTCTTGAGTGGATTGCCAACCTCCCATGTGCTTCAAATTGGGTGGAGGTAGGATTTTAAATTAGCTAATTTGACCCATGGGGTCAGTTTTGGCATTAGGTCCATTTGGGCTAACCCAAACCCATTGGGTTGGGTGCACCACTCTTCATTAGGTCCGCTTGAGCTATTTGGAAGGTATCAAGTGGATATAAAGAGGGCATGACCATATTACCCATGGATTAGGACAAAATTTGTTCTATGGCCTAGCGGTAGAATGGTAATTTAGCTAATTTTTTAATTTAATATGCTGGGTATGTGGAGAAACTAGGTTTGGCCAAGTTTCATGAGATTTAAAATTTATTTAATAAGGTTTGGTTCATATTGACCCATTTTGATCAAAATGGGTAAACATGGGACAAGTTGACCAATTGGTCAAATTGGGTCAAACTAAGTGTTAGGTCAAGTTCATATGACCATTTAAAATATTTTGGTGGCTTTGGTTTGATTCAATTTAGTTTAGTTTTGAATTTGGCTCATATGACTTCATTTAGGTCAAATGGGTCAAGTTGACCTATTTGACCCATTTGATTGTAGGTTTAGGTTTGGTTAGTCATATGGAGTGGATTGGTATCTTTGTTTCCAATCAATTTTGGTTATGTTCAAATTTGGCTCAATATGACCCTTTTAAGTCAAGTTGGGTTCAAGGTCAATTGGGCTAGGTTAGGTCTAGTTGGCCAATTGAGGCTTCAGTCAAGTTCAACAAGTGATTTGAAATGAACTTTATCCATTGGTTTCAATGAACTTGGCTTAGATCAAGTTTTTGACACATTTTGACTTTTTAGGTCAAGTTGGGTCAACATGGGTGAAGTGGCCAATTGGGCTAGGTTAGGCTCAAATGTTAACTTGGTCAAGTTCAAACATAGGTCATGAATGAACTTTGATCAATGGTTTCAATAAATTTGGCCTATGGTGGATTTTGGCTATGTTAGGTTTCATTTTGGGCTAAGTGTTGACTTGGTCAACATTAAGTTTGACTTGGTTTGACCCAATTTGATTGATTGATTGATCATCCCATGATGATTGTTGATCATGATGAGAGACATAGTGAATTTGGTTCAATCCAATTTAGTTAGAATTTCTCATAAGAGTACTTTAGGTCACTTTGGGTGTGAGCCTAAGTGAGTCAAATGGCTTGGTCAAAGCTTGATTTGAGTTTGATTGAAGTTGTATATGGACTTATGATTGAAATATAAATCCATTTGCAAGTGGTTTGAAGTCAAATGGGTTTTGATTCATTTGACAATTTCATATTCAAAGGAAGAATATGAATGGATTTGGCTTTGATTTTTTTTAATTGATTTTTGATTTGGTGATTGAAGATTGTGTTTATATATGAATTCATGATTGAAGGGTTGATTGAATCATGAAGGAAAATTAAGAGTTTGGCTTGATTTGAAATTGATTTGGCTAAGTTCAAAATTTTGGCTTGAACGGCTTAGGTTGGATTTTGAGTATATTTGAGTTTGATTTTTGGAATTGGGTTTGATTGTTTAAATTTATATTTCATTTATATATGTGAATATAAATGAGGATATAAATGGATCATGAGAACATTTCAATGTTTTGAAGTGATTTGATCATGATTTTGGCTAGGTCCATTAATGGAAAATTAAAGACTAAGGAAATTTTTGGAGTTTGAAGTTTGAATTTTGAGTTTAGATTTGATTGATTTATATTTATATTTCATTTATATATGTGAATATAAATGAGAATATAGATGAATTATGAGATAATCTCATGAGCTTGATTTGGTTTGATCATGATTTTGGCTAAGTCCATTACAGGGAAAATTAAGGGATTTAAGAAGGATTTTTGGTATGGAATTTAAATTTTTGATTTGTATTTATATTTCATTTATAGATGTGAATATAAATGAGAATATAAATGAGTTATGAGAAAATCCCATGAGTTTGAATTGATTTGATCATGATTTTGGCTAAGTCCATTACAAGGGAATTAAGGACTTAAGAAGGATTTTAGATTTGGAATTTAATTTTTTGGATTTGATTTGATTGATTTATATTTATACTTCATTTATATATGTGAATATAAATTAGAATATAAATGAGTTTTGGGAAAATCCCATGAATTTGAATTGATTTGAATATGATTTTGGCTAAATCCATTAAAAGAAATTTAAAGGACTTAAAGAAATTTCATAAATTGATCTTGAATTTTGAATTTAGTTTGATTGGTTTGAATTTATATTTCATTTATATAAATGAGAATATAAATGAATTATGAGAAAATCTCAAAGATTTGAATTTGTTTGATCATGATGAAAGCTAAGTCCTTAAAGGCAAATTTAAGGACTTGGAAAATTTTTGGATTTAGGAATTATTCATGGATTTTGATCATGGATTTCAATCATGGATTTCAATCACATGGACTTTATTTGAGTTTGGAGAAAATCAAATAAGATTGATTTGGAGTTTGACATGAAGGAAATGAAGTGAGGAATGGTTCAAGCTAAGGGTAAGCAAATTTTCATAACACCCCTAAGGCATGACCTATTTCTATGGCTAACTCTTCTAAGTCTCTAGAAGTTGAGTGTCCTCACTAATCACTAGATGTGTCTTAAGACTAAGGAACTCTTAAAGTATAAGAGAAGTCTTATGCCTAAGATGGAGGGGTTGAGTTCATTCTAAAAATGAGGTCAATTCTTAGGGATAACAATGACACACTTGTAAATATGCTCAAGCCACCTTAAAGTAAAGTAATCTTCAGACATGATTTAGCATGCGGTGGTTGGAGAAAAGTTTGGATCATGACTCTTGCCCACATCCTTGACCTCCTAGGCTCAGGCGAAAATCAAGCTTCTTTAAGAGGTTCTTAAAGGTCTTCTAACTACCTCCCTCTTGAATGAATAGGGTTTATTCAATTTATCGGCAAGTAGGTAAATTTAAAGCTACATGGTAGATAAGTCTTCTCTGTGGATAGGGATATGCAAGGGCACGGTGGAAACAGCAACGAGGTGTTTTGATATGATGGTGATGTGGTGGTAAAGGAAGTGGTAGAAGAGAGCTCGAGGTCTGTTGAACCACTAGTTGCTTCCCTTGTCATCGTGACTCCAGCATTTTCTTGAATGCCTTTGTGGTCTTGGCTTACCAATCTTGGAAATGTAGCTATTTGACCTCTCCTTGTAGACTAGCTGCCTTGTTGATTAACTTCTTTGATATTTAATGGTGAAACCTTTGAGCGTGAAGGAAACTGGGCCATGAATATTCTTGAGTAGAATTTCAATGGCATGTTATTCAAATAGATGTGGTTCACATTTCATACTTAAATTGCACCATCTAATAATATAATCAACAAGGGACTTGTCCGGGTGTTGTTTTGCTGCAACGAGATCGCCCACAGTTACTTTTTGCTGAGCTCTAGCAGATCTGTTAATATAGAGCTACTCCAACTCAACAAATGTCTTTACTAAACCATTGGATAGTTCAGTATACCAATCGAATACGATGCTTGTCAAACTGCTGACGAAGAGGTGAAACATGAGTGCATCGCTGCCACCGACATTACAACATCTGGCTCTGAAATGTGCTATGTGCTGTCGCGGGTTCCCACTACCAGCAAAAATCTTGAAGGAGGGAGGCACAAAGCCCTTAGGGTATTGGATACCATCAAATTCTCCATGTAGGGTCTACCCTTTGGAATAGATGAGCTACCCTGGGCCAATGCATCCCTCACTTGTTGCTCCACCATGTTTTAATATCTCTTTCATGCATGTAGTTCTATCCACCACCTTCCTATGCAAGCTACCACCATCTCCCTCTGTAAGAATGCATCTAGGATGATCTAAAGTGTGTGCCAACTCTACTCTGTAGGGCACTACGGGAAAAGGCTATGAAATCAGAGCTGAATTCTACAATGCTGACATTGCTACCATCAACTCTTCAATCTTCTTCCCCATTTGATCAATATGATCATCATTCTATTTAAGCTACTGGAGGAGGTGTTGAGTTGAATGGATGGCATCATCTTCTTCAACTATAATAACTTTCTAACTATGCTGGTCTCTGTGAAGGGACCCCCTAATATCTACCATATGGACTTTGGTCAAATCTTCAAGGAGATCATCTTCACTTGGATCAAAGCTGACCTTTCCCTCCTCATAATCTGATCGGTCACTCCCTAGAAGCTCTCTCTCTCGCAAGTATTGCTAAAATCTCATCTAGGGAATGATCTAATCATGCCAATATGAATCTGAGGGGGTAGAGGTGCTTCTTGGCAGAGATGCACCTAATACTACCTATCACTCGAGTGCCGGCTCTAGGAGGGTCATGACTGCTAGAAGAGATATGCTCGTGACTACTCATGGGTGGAGTAGTATCCCTAGGAAGATCCACTACCATGGGGACGAACTTTCCCCTTTTCCTCTATCTTCTAGCTGCTCTATGGTGGTGGTGGTGGTGCAACATGACATCGTCACCACTCCTTCTTCACCAAGATTTAAGTAGGAGGTTGAGTTGGGGAACTCGCCCTCACCTCAGTTGATGAAGTAGATGGAGTGGGATTCTTTGGTCGTAGCCGGATCACCAAGGGGTCTTTCTTCTCCTCGGATACTATCTTATGTGCCTTTATAAGCATGATAGATGGTAAGACCTGAACTGGTGACGGTGGGCGAGGAGTGGATTGATGTGGTGGAGAGACATTGGCTCATACCCCGTGGCTTTTCCCCATGGGGTACTTGTCACTATGATATCGGTCCTGTCAGCCCTAGTAGCTTGATGACTGGGAAAACCAACTAGAGCAGAGGTTGTCGACTGCCTGGCGAACCTTTGTCACTCCCTGCTCCATGAATGAACTACTACCTAGGCCTATGATGCTTTATCACTATGAATGAGCCTAGTAACACTTCTGTGGATGATAGACCTCAAGTCAAATAATGTACTAGACTTTGAAGTCCATATACCCTACCTACCTACCATAATACCATAGATAGACCGGCATAGGATGTCCTCCTATCCCTAGCCAGAGCCTCGTGGTATGTAAGAGGTGGAGGCAATGCAACTATCCTCTGATAGTCCTCCTCTCTGTCTGATGCTGAGAGGGGGTGGAAACTGGCTGCTAGTCAACAATGGAGAAACCTCATGGGGGGAACCTTCCTCTACAATGTGGGATGTGGCATCCATCTCTCAGGAGGTACAGTCATGGTGTCGCTTGATCTTGTGGCTCCTATTACATAGCTGTGTGACGCTGCATGTGGCTAAGTAAGGCGGTATGAGAGTTAGATCCTACCTTGAAGGTAGGGGAGACTATCTCTGAAGCCAAGATAGCATTTCTCTTAGAGGGACCATTGAGGAAGTGTTAGCACAAATGTGAGAACAACGATTAAGCATGAACTACCGAGAACCTCGATTGCCTTCCTCTTTAGGGAAGGATACTTAGTGTTAGACAGTAGGTCGATTTGGATGACTGGATTTTGCCCAGCCACCTCATCCCGACTAACAGTAGTGAGGGTAGCACCCTCGCAGGTGATGTGGGCACCCTCAAATCCTTAGCCAAAGAACACTAGATGAGTGGAGTCAGTCTGAGGGAGGCTGGCCTGATCTAGGGCCAAATCCATCTTGAACGAAAAGGTGAACACAAACTTCTGAGAGGCCATATCGCTACCGCACCTTGTATCAGTTTGTATATTTGCTAATATATAACTTGTATCATATTTCTGTCTTGATATTTATTCCACGCAAGTAATAGAAGCTTAAAATTTCAAACCCACGCTTAATAATTCAAGTATGTTAAGTGGGGTTCGTTGGAGAGATTTTGATATTTGGAGGAGAGACTTTAGCCATTTGATTTTTGATTTTAGAATCCATACTCAAACAATTTAGGTAGGTTGGGTGGGGTTCAAAAATTTGAGGAGAGATTTCTTTTTGGGAGATTTGAATGCTTTTTATGTTTCTTGTTTGAAAACATGGATAGTTTAAAAGAACCTCTACGTAGAAAATTTAAGAAGAGGTTGTGATTGTTGTTTGAAATATTTTTTGTTTGAAATATTTTTTTAAAATTTTATGTTGTGAAGGTTTGATTATGTGATTTTTTTTATTTGAAAAATAGGGTTTCTTACTTAAAAAATTTGGTATGTTAAGTAGAGACCACATGTGTTTGATTTGTGATTGAAGATGAGACTTTCACTTAACAAATTTAGTATGTTAAGTGAATGGCAAATGTGATTGTGAGATAGATTTTTTTTCTTTGAAGATGACAATCCCTTAACAAATTTGGTATGTTAAGTAAAAGCCTCACATGTGTTTGAGATATATGTTTTTTTTTTCTTTGAAAATGAGATTTCACTTAACAAATTTGGTATGTTAAGTGAAAGTTCAAATGTGTTTGATATGAAAAATTGGATCCTTATTTAACAAATTTGGTATGTTAAAATATGTACCAAATTTATGTTGAAAATAGACCCTCACTTAACAAATTTAGTATGTTAGGTGAAAGCCTAAATGTATTTGATATTTTTTTGCAAATGGGATTCCCACTTAACAATTTGGTGTGTTAAGTGGTAATCAAAGTATGATATGTCTTGAGAATGGGATTCTCACTTAACAAATTTTGGTATGTTAAGTGGTAATCCAATGTGGCATGATTATGTGGTTCTTACTTAACAAAGTTTGATGTGTTTAAGTAGAACCAAGTATATGCTTTGAAAGTGAGACTCTCACTTAGCAAATTGAATATGCTAAGTGAAAGCCTAAATGTATGCTTTGAAATTGAAACCTCACTTAACAAATTGAATATGTTAAGAGAAAGTTAAATTTTATGTTTTAGAAATGAGACCCCCACTTAACAAATTGGAATTGTTAAGTGAAGGTCAAATTTTATGTTTTTTGAAAATGAGACCCCCACTTAACAATTTGAAATTGTTAAGTGAAGGTTAATTTTTATTTTTATTATTATTATTATTATTATTTTTTGAAAATGAAACCCCCACTTAACAAATTAAAATTGTTAAGTGAAGGTTAAATTTTTGTTTTGAAAATGAGACCCCAACTTGAAATTGAAGTTGTTAAGTGAAGGTCAAATTATGTTTTGAAAATGAGACCCCAACGTGGTCTTATTGTTTGTATCCTCATATGAGTATACATGAAAATAAAAAATTATACTTTATTGGACACCGATCCAGAGATGTTCTCATTAGGGTGAAGCGGGTATGGCATTGAAGAATGATGTAATATCTCGAGAGAAAAAGTCACCATCCTATAATGGACCTAATCTAATGAGGACTCCTAAGAACAATGGGTCTTGAATGTACAGAGATTCTTCCCCCTTTATATGAAAAGTAAAATAGGGTTTATTTTAAAGTTCGTTAAGTTTCCTATGGAGGCAAGCCCTATAGTTAATTACATCCTAAGGAAGAGATCCTTTAGGAATACTCGATTAAGGTAAATGATCATTGTCTCCAAGGATTTCAAAGATAGGAAAATAAATCAAATGGTTATTTTTGGAAGATCAAATGTGATTGATCAAAAGGAGGGAGTTATTATTGAAACCAAAGGAAGATAAGTAGGGGATGCTCATGATGCTTGGAAACCTAGGGAGCATCCCAAACTATTCTATGGTTGAGCTTTATATTTTTGAAATTTGAAGAGAGTTAATTATTTGAGTTGAATTATTATTAGAAATCTGGGTTTACAATTCCACAATACAAAATTATGGAAATGCATAAGAGGTGAGGATTTATGCTTGTAGCTCGCAAAGGGAAACAACAACCTCGGATCCTAAATCTAGGGAGATTTCGGTGAGCTCGACTTGCCTCCCTGATTGTTCTTGCAAATAAAATTAGAGTTTGATTGAGTATTGAGTAAGTAGGAATTCTCCCTCACCTCCCTAGTTTTTGTCTTATGTAAAATCGAGAAAGGAAAATAGGAATGAGCTCTAGAATGCTTAGGGAAGCTTGTGGGTGCTTGCCTTTGATCTTCTGAGCTCAATCGAATGTAAGAGAGATGGTTTGAGTGGAAATGAGGGGGAGTATATCTCCCCCTACTTGAATTGGATGGCCGAGAGCCTTCTTGCCATTTTGATAAAATTGCCCTGATCGAATGGGTTGTTTTGATTATTATGAGCTCCATGTGGTTCAGTTTTAGCAGAGGAGTGGAAGTGTGGAGTTGTAGATGTGTTAAATGAGTGTAGGAGGTGATCCATATGGAGAATTTTGAGTGGATGGTTTGGCCTTGGGTTGGGTTTGGCTGACCTAAATCCATTGGGTCATGTGCACCACCTTCCTTCATGTCCAAATGGTCCACTAGGAGGATGCTAAGTGGTCATGAAAAGGAATTGACCAAATTCCAAGTGGATTTGGCCATAGGTTACCCTTTAACCTAAGGGTAAAATGTTCATTTGGCTTTAATTTTGATTTAGGCAGATTTGATATGATTGAAAAATGGGTTGTGCCAATTTTCAATGAATTTTGAGTTTATTTGATATGATTTAGCTCAAGTTGAGCCATTTAGGTCAAAATGGGTCAACTTGGGTCAATTGACCAATTAGTCAAATTGGGTCCATGGGTTAGGTCAAGTTCATATGACCATTTGAAGTGTTCTGGTATCTTTGATTTGGTTCAATTTGGTTTTGGTTCATTTGAATTCATTTATGTCAAATGGGTCAAGTTAACCAATTTGGCCTATTTGACCTAATTGGGTTAGGTCATGTGTTGGTTTAGGCTTGGTTGATCATTTGAAATGATTTGCAAGCTTTGGTTTCAATCACTTTTGGTTTGATTTGATTTCAAGTTGATTTGACCTTTTAGGCCAAGTTGGGTTCATGGTCAATTGGGCTAGGTTGAGTCTAGTTGGTCAAGTTCAACAAGTGATTTAGAATGAATTTGATCCATTGCTTGCAATCAATTTGGCTTCAAGATTTGACCCATTTTGACTTTTTAGGTCAACTTGGGTCAACTTAGGTGAAGTGACAAATTGGGCTAGGTTTGGCTTAATTGATGGCTTGGTCAAGTTCAATCATTGTTCATGAACTGGTTTAGATCAATAGTTCCAATCACTTTGGCCTATGGTGAATTTTGACTAGTTTGGGTTTCACTTGGGTTAAGTGTTGACTTGATCAAAGGCTAGGTTTGACTTGGTTTAACCCAATTTGAGTGATTGATCATCCTAGGATGATTGTTGCTCACAATGTGAGGCTTAGGTGGGCGTAGTTTAATCTAATTTGGGTAGGATTAGAATTTGACTTAAAAAGATATTTTAGGCCACTTTGGGTCAAGTGAGCCTAAAAGGGTCAATTGACTTGATCAAGGCTTGATTCAAGTTTAGTTGAACTCACATATGGACTTATGGTTGAAATATAAATCCAACAGCAAGTGATTTGGAGTCAAATGGGTTTTGATTCATTTGATAATTTCAAGTTCAAAGGATGAACATGGGTTTGATTTGGATTGTTTTGATTTGGTTTGATGATTGAAGTTTATGATTGAATTTGGTTTGTGATTGAAGGATAGATTGTTAGGAGAGAAAATCCAAAGGTTTGAATTGATTTGAGAATGATTTGGTTAAGTTCAAGAATTTGACTCATGAAAGGGTATAGGATGGATTTAGGTTGAGATTTGATTGAATTTAGTTTGGTTTATTTTATATTTTATATATTTATGAATATAAATGAAAATATAAATGGTTATGAAAATCTTTGAATTTGAAGTGATTTGGATTTTATTTGAAGAGTTCAAGGATTTGTCTTGAAGGAGTTTAAATTAGTTAGGTTATTTGGGTTTGAATTTTAAATTTTATTTTGATTATTTGAATTTATATTTAATTTATATTTGTGAATATAAATGAGAATATAAATGTGTTATGAAAAATTTAGATTTTGATGAGATCATGATTTCAATTACTTGATGATTCATGATTTGATTTAGTGAATTGAATTTGATAAAATCAATTAAGTCAAAATTGATTTGATTGATTTTGGATTTGATTTGAATTGATTTTTGAATTTGAAGTTGGTTTGAATTTGGAGTTTGTTTAAATTTGAGGTTGATTTGCATTTGAAGTTGATTTGAACTTGAGTTTGAAATTGAAGTAATTTGGGCTATAGGGTAGACAAGTTTTCCTAATACCCCTAAAGCATGACCTATTTTTGTGGCTAACTCTTCTAAGTTTCTAGGGTTAGGTTGAGTGTTCACCTAATCACTAGAAGTGTCTTAAGGCTAAGGAAGTCTTAATGCCTAAGAGGAGTCCTATGTCTAAGATGGAGAAGTTGAGAGCTCACTCTAAAAGTGACGTCAATAAAGGGGGTGCCCAATAGGTGTGGTGTGGCCCGACAAGGCATACATAGTGGTGGAGATGATCAATAATTCACAAGCACTACAGAAATGATCTACTCTCAACCTAAGGTGTAGAAGGAATCAAGAACTTAGTGCAATGCGACTCTACTCATGCCAAAGACATAAGAGAGTGAAGGACGAATACACTAGGGATTGAGTATGTGAACCTTCCAGTAGGGAAAAGGTTTAAGTCATCTACTAGGGGATGAAAGGTTTGATTTGATTTGTGTCTCACTGGGGAGAAATTTGATTTAATTTGTTGATTTATGATTTGGTGCTCCACTAGGGATGAAAAAGTGAACTCTCCACTTGGGGAGCATGTTCAAGTCATCCACTGTGAAGAAGACATTGTGAAATCTGCTAGGGGATTAGAATTTGGGATCCTACGGGAACTGGAAGGATTTTCATCTCATTGAGGAGAAGCGGGTTGGTTTGATTTGTTTGATTATTTTAATTATTTTGATTATTTTGATTGTTTGATTTGAATCCACTAGGGTAGGTTGATTGGATTTATTTTGTTTGTTTAATTTGACTCAACTAGGGAGGAGGGTTGAATCTATTTTAGTTTTTTAAATTTTTAGATTTTGGGATGGACCCTGTTGGTTTGTGATGGATCACACTGAGTAGGGGCCATGTTGGCCTTGGCCTACTTCAGGTTTACAAATCCAAAGGGGGTAGCCTACCAACCACATGATAGGACTATCCAACCAATGGGGTTATCTTTCAGTGTGCAATAGCTATACTAGGAAGAAAGCGCAGTAGACTTACATCCTCCAAAGTAAGGATCAATTGCTGGGGTGATCCATTAGTAAGGCGACGGATTGAACCCACCCTTAGGCTGGCTATTGAGTGAATGCCACTGGGGACTTAAATCAGCTCAAAGATAGTCAAGATTAATTTCATTTTTGGTTGTTTTTGATGGATCCCATCAGTTTACGATAGACTGCACTGAGTAGGGGCCATGTTGGCCTTGACCTACTCAGATTTATCAATCCAAAGGGGTAGTATATCAACCACATGGTAGGACTATCCAACCAAAGGGGTGCCTTTTAGTTTGCAATGGTTAATTCAAGGAAGAAAGCATCAATGACTAACATCTTTCCTGAATAAAAGACCACTGGGGTGACACATTAGCGAGGTAACATGTCAACCTGACCTAGGGTCGACTACTAAGTGAATGCCACTGGGAGACTTAAATCAGCTCAAAGATAGTCAAAATCAATTTCATTTTTTAATTATATTTGATGGATCCGGATTTGCTTGTGGTAGAAATTTTAATTCTAGAATATATACTTCCATCTTCACTCTCTCAGAATAAAATGAAGATAAAAACACTTTTCTTCTTTTATGCATTTTGACACCATGTAGATCCATAGATATTCTTATTGAGGGTGATCGATATGACATTGAGAGGTGTACTATCTATGAAAGATAGAAGTCCACCCTACAATGGACCTAATCACCTCAACAAGGACTCTAAGGACAATGGGTCTACATGTTCTAAAGATTCTTCCCTAAGTAAAATAGGGTTTATTTTAAACCAAGTTCATTAAGTTCCTACGGCAAGCCCCATAGTTGATTACATCCTAAGAGTGAGATTCCTTAGAATTCTCTCAATTAAGGTAAATGATCGTTGTCTCCAAAGATTTCAATAGGTAAGACTATCAATTGATTAGTTTATTTTGGAAGATTAAATGGGACTGATCAAAGAGAGATATTTATTATCAAAGCTAAAGGAAGATAAGTAGTAGATGCTCACCATGCTAGGAAACCTAGTGAACATCTCAAACTATCATATAGTTGGGTTTTATATTTTTAAAATTGAATTGTTTATTTAAGTTGAATTTTTATTAGAAGTTTATGGCTTATAATTCCATAATACATGGTTTAGAAATACCTAAGAGGTGAGGATTTATGCTTATGTCCCATAGAAGGGAGAAGCAATCTCAGAACCTAAATCTAAGGAGCTTTAGTGAGGGTGAAAAACATAACCTAAATCTAAGATGAAAATGAGTATTTGGTTTACCTCCATAAGAGAAGACAAAATACTCTTCTAGCTAAAGGGTTGCTAATTCTATCTTGATTTTAAACTTAGGCAAATGAGGTTATGAGCTATTTATTTTTATTTATTTTTGAAAATACTAATTTTAAACTCACTCCCTAAGAGACAATCATCATAAGGGCATACATCAAATGACCTAGATCTAATGTAAAAATATTACATGTTATTTTATGCACAACTAAATACATCAAACATTTATAAAGTTGGCATGAGAAAAGAATAAAAGACCATTTATGGTGGGATCACCATGGCACAAACCTGAAAATAAATTAGGTGAAAGCTCTTATCTTAGATTAAATGAATTAATTTACAATCAAAGAAAAATTCATGTTATGGGGTCTTCATTTCTTTCTTCTTTCTTCTTTCTTAAATGAGGTTCTGGTTTTCTTTTTTTTGACTAATTTGGTAGAAGATTTATTTTTTCTAAGAGCCTAATTGTCACATGGTACATCAAAGATGTAATCTAGAAAAATATGTCATCTTAATCACCATAACATTATCAAACTTAATTGCAAAAGATACATGAAAGGAAAAGTAAATCTACTAATACCTACAAAATAAATTAACTAAACAAAATACAAATCCCAAGTATGTATATTGAACTTACAACACATGGGTAACCAAGTTCACACACCTTTAAATTATGCTTGTCTTCCTTTGAAATAAAATAATTTATATTTTTATTACAGCATCCCTTAAGTACAATCCCCTGAAATCAATGATTGGACTAAATCATCCTACCATTCATTCTAAGCACATTCACCCTAACATCCAAACTAGAAACAATACACCACAAAAAGGTAAATATTAAGCCATGCACCGCCCTAACCTAAAGCTAGAAGCGGTGACTTAACCTAATGTGTGTGCTTTAAAAGGTTTGTGTAGAATGCTTAGCCATGTCATAGATTTTTTAAGTGTGAAAATGTTCAACTTAGATGGGTGGTTTCATTTAAGTTGTTTAGTTGAATTGGTTTGATTTTATTTTGTATTTTGGTTTGGTTTGAATGAATCCTACTTAATTACTAAAGATTGTAAAGAGAGGGAAAAGAGAAAAGAATTTCTCTTTCCTTCCCAACTTTAAGTAGTTTCTAAAGTTAATTCATATTTGATTTTGTTTAGTGAATGCTTTATTATGTGTTTTAATTAATCCTAATTTTAGATCAAATCTAAACAAACCTATTCAAAAGAAAGGTATTTTAAAATTAAGTAAAGTGAACTAATATCACATAACACACATCACTTCATTTCTTTCCCAACATGGATAACATGCATATGGATGAATCCTAAGCACATCTATACATACAAATGGAAATATTCAACACACTTTATGATGAATGCTAAGTGAATTACTTAAGAAAATTTGAATGCCTCATGATGCATGATTTTCATTAAGTAGAAAAGAGGTTTTCCTATCCATTTTTCACATGCACACGTGTGTATGAAAGGCATAAGTGAGTACGACACTATTGTTAGCGCCAGAGGTGTAAGGTACAAGACCTACTTAGGGCTACTTAAAGCTTTGCAATCTCGGGATTGTCCAGACTAATATACCACTCTCCTTAAATATAAACACAAGTACAAAAGAAATGAATGAAAAATAAAGATGCAAAAAATTTGTATTTGTTTATTTATTTTGTTTATGCAATTTATATGTGAAAATGTAGATGTCCTTCTTAAGTAATAGTATATGAATGAATAGGAAGGCGATTAGGAAAGTGTTATGTTCTTTTCAAATGAACTATACATTTTTCCAAATCTTATTCAAAGCCATACTAAAAGAAAAGAGAAGGAAGGCAACACTATGCATATCTTTATATTTATATCCACATACAAGCTCATAAATAATTATAAGTAACACACTTTCAATTTTGGATATTTGATTTATATATTTTAAAAATAGTTTTGCATTTAATAGTGATAATAGTCATTCATATTTTACTTTAGCCAAAAGATGAAATTTGACATAAAGAAAATATTTCATTTTTAATTTGATTTTTGAAAAGCATAAATGCATGAAACTCATATGACATACACATTTAGCATGTTAGGAAAGAACTAAAGTGATGAAAGCATGTAAACACATTCACCCTAATTAATTCTAAAGACAATCTTATGAACAAGCTTAAAGCAAATCAAATTATTTTTAAGGAATATTTGATTTTTTTTTGAGTTTGATTTAATTTGAGAAATGTGAAGTGAGTTTGTTGTTCTAACCCATTCCCACATATGTTTATTATTTTAGTTTAATTTTTTGGGTGATTAGATCAATTTTTATGCTTTGGGTTAAGGTATGAATTAAGTGTGTTATTATCCCCCATACTATAGCATACTTAATCAAATAATTATGAGCCAATGAGATGACATAAAACCACACAAGGAATTTAAATCAGCAATGCACCTAGGAAAGAAAAGGGCCTAATGTAATTGGCTCATGATTAATGATTAATTAAACTAAGGGGTTTAACTTAAGTACTTTCATAACCCCTCTCACACATGTGAGTTGGGTTTTAATTTTCTTAATGTACTTAGGTTATTGAACACCTAAGAATCTACCCAAGATAGATTAATTGAGTTCTGGAAGGTTTTAAAATTTTATGAAATTAATTAAGGGGTTAATTAGTGAATTAACCCTTAATTAAGGTTGGATTAAGAAAGAAAAGGGGGTTTAGGAAATATCTTAAGGAAAGCATCCCAAAATTATTCCCTAAACCTCATATTCACTTAATCAAAACTTAATTGACTCAATCAAAGGGTTAAACCACTAATTATGCCATTAATTAAGCTTAATTATATTAAGGGAGTGATTAAGAAATGAACTAGCAATTCCCCTAATTAAGTTACCAATAAATCCCAAGAAAATGAGGGAGGTGAGTCATCCCACTAATAAAGCACAAGAAGTTTGGAATTAATCAATGAGTAATTAGAGGTAATTAAAATAATATTCCTAATAAAACTCAAATTCAAATAAAAGCACTATTATTCAAAATTCATTCAAATAATTTTTAGAATATTCTATGTTCAATTATCTATCTAATGCAATTTATTTCATAATTTTTTGATTTTTATAGGCTTAGATACAAATTTAGGAATTTTTCATGATTAATTAGAACATTTAATAGCCTAATTAGATATTTAATCCCATCGTTACATGGGTTGCGGCGACATGCACTTTCCACATGGCACAATGAGATTGGATATTAAAGTCACATCATAGCATCGTGTGGCGGTGCTATCTTTCTCCTCATCGTCTATGATAGGACCGAGGTTAAAGTCATGAATCAAATGGGTTAAAATGTGGATGTTACGTGTTTTAATCACGGTCGTCCAAAACATGCAGATGGATGACCCATGAACCTTCCCTTTTCTTCTCTATGAGGAATGGACACTGTCCATCTTTTAGAGCAATAATCAACCTCGATTGAGCTCAGATTAGATTGAAACTCAACCCACACCATCTAGAGGGAAAGGGCATCACATCTAATGGCTAGAATTCCATGGGACACATCACTTTATAAAGGACCAAACCACATTGAATTTAAGCTCGGTTTAATGGCTAACCTCGCCAGTGGTGATCACTGGTGCTCGATTCCATTGGAGGAGCTTCATCTAGTGGAGATGAAGCTTTGTTGAAGTTTGGAGGCTCCAAGATTGGGTAGATCCTCCTATGGGCCACCTCCTCTTACACTTGGGCTCGATCTTGATCGAAGTAGATCATCCCTTATCTTTGGAGCTTGGGAAAGATCTTGGGTGAACTCGACTTGATCCTCTAAGGGTGCTCAAAGGAGGAATTAGGTCAGTTTGAAGTATATATTAGTTGGATTTCCCCTATTTTTGGTTTAGAAATAATGGGAAATTCAAACGAGTTAGGAAGCTTGGGTCACTTGGCAATGGCTCCTCTAGCTTTCCTTAGCTCAATCGAGTATGAGAGAGTGAAGATTGAATTGAATTAGGGGGAGTATATCTCCCCTTGAAGATCAAGCGCGTGAAGGTGCTTGCCATTTTGATCCAATTGAGCTCATGTAATGGGTTTGTTAGGCTATTAGAGGTGTCCTTGAATTCAGTTTTGGCTAGAGGAGGAGTGGATGAGGTGGCCATGTGCTTAAATCATGTGGAGGGAGGATTCCATGTGGCCAATTTCAAAGGAGGTGGTCAGTTTTGGGTTTGGGTTGGGTTTGGCTGACCCAAACCCATTAGGTCATTTGCACTAGGTCCATTAGTGACCATTTGGTTCACTAAGAGGATGCCAAGTTTCCATGAAAAGAAATTGACCAAATTCTAAGTGGTTTTGATTTTGGGTTACCTTATGGCCTAGGGGTAGAATGGTCATTTGACCTTTGATTTGGGCATGTTTGAAAAAATGGGTTAGCCAAGTTTCATTGAATTTGGAGTTGGTTTGATATGATTTGGCTCATGTTGACCCATTTAGGTCAAAATGGGTCAACTTTGACCAAGTTTACCAATTGATCAAATTGGGTCAAACCAAGGGTTGGGTCAAGTTCATATGACCATTTGAAATATTTTGGTGTCTTTGGTTTAGGTTTGAATTTGGTTCAATTTAATTCATTTAGGTCAAATGGGCCAAGTTGACCAATTTGATCTATTTGACATATCTGGGTTAAGTCATGGGTTGGATCATGTTTGGTTGGTCATATGAAATGGATTGGTATCTTAGTTTCCAATCAATTTTCATTAATTTTGAATTTTGCTCAATTTGACCCTTTAAGTCAAGTTGGGTTCAAGGTCAATTATTAGCTGGGTTGGGTTTGGTCAATTGAGGCTTTGGTCAAGTTCAATCATTTTGGAATGAACTTGACCCATTTTAGTTTTAATCAATTTGGCTTAGATCAAGTTTTGACACATTTTGATTTTTAGGTCAAGTTGGGTCAACTTGGGTCAAGTGGCCAATTGGGCTAGGTTAGGCTCAAATGTTGACTTGGTCAAGTTCAAACATTGATCATGAATGAACTTAGATCATTAGTTTCAATCAATTTGTCCTATGGTGGATTTTGACTATGTTGGGTTTCATTTTGGCTAAATGTTGACTTGATCAACCCTTAGGTTTGACTTGACTTGACCCAATTTGAGTGATTGATCATCTCATGATGATTATTGATCATGATGAGAGGCTTAGGTGAGCTTAGTTCAATCCAATTTGGTTAAGATTAGAATTTGGCTCATAAGGGTACTTTAGGCCACTTTGGGTCAAGTGAGCCTAAGTGGGTCAAATGGCTTGGTCAAAGCTTGATTTGAGTTTGATTGAACTCACATATGGACTTGTGATTGAAATATAAATTTATTTGTAAGTGGTTTGAAGTCAAATGGTTTTACTCATTTGACAATTTCAAGTTCAAATGGGTGAACATGAGTTTGACTTAGTTTGATTTTGAATTGAGATTTTATTTGGTGATTGAAGTTTGTGTTTATATTTGGATTCATGATTGAAGGATTGATTGAATCATGAAGAAAAATCAAGAGTTTGGCTTGATTTGAAATTGATTTGACTAAGTTCAAGATTTTGACTTGAAAGGCTTAGGTCGGATTTTGATTGAATTTGAGTTTGATTTTGGAGTTGGTTTTGGTTGTTTGAATTTATATTTCATTTATATATGTGAATATAAATGAGAATATAAATGGGTCATGGGAAAATTTCAAACATTTGAAGTGCTTTGAACATGATCTAGGCTAAGTTCTTAAGAGAAAATCAATGTGACTTAGGAAAGAATTATGAGTTGAATTTGAATTTTGAATTTGATTTGATTGATTTAAATTTATATTTCATTTATATATGTGAACATAAATGAGAATACGAATGGGTTGTAAGAAAATTTCATGAATTTGAGGTGGTTTCAATTTGATTTAGGCAAGTTCCTTAAGAGAAAATCAAAGTGACTTAGGAAAGATTAATGATTTGAATTTGAATTTGGAATTTGATTTGTTTGATTTAAATTTATATTTCATTTATATATGTGAATAGAAATGAGAATATAAATGGGTTGTGAGAAAATTTTATGAATTTGAGGTGGTTTGAATTTGATTTAGGCTAGGTCCTTAAGAGGGAATTAAGGGCTCAGGAAATATTCTGAACTTGGAATTGAATTTTGGATTTAGTTTGATTTATTTGAATTTATATTCCATTTATATATGTGAATATGAATAAGAATATAAATGAGTTATAAGAAAATTTCATGAGTTTGAATTGATTTGAACACGATTTGGGCTAAGTCCTTAAGAGGGGATTAAAGGACTTAAGCAAGATTTGGAATTTCAATTATGAGCTTCAATCATAAGTTTCAATCATGGGTTTCAATCATATGGCATTGATTTGAGTTCATGAGAAATCAATTAAGCTGGAATTGATTTAGGTTTGATGTTGATTTGATTTGGAGTTTGATTTGAAGGAAGGAAGTAAAGAATATGGTTCAAGCTATAAGGTAGGCAAATTTTCCTAACACCCTAAAGCATGACCTATTCCTATGGATAACTCTTCTAAATCTCTATGGCTAGGTTGAATGTCCACCAAATTAGTAGATGTGTCTTAAGACTAGGGATCTCTTAAATTCTAAGAGGAGTCCTATGTTTAAGATGGAAGGGGTTGAGAGCTCATCCTAAAAATGAGGAAAACATTAGCAGAGGGGAGAACTATCCAACCAAAGGGGTGTCTTTCTGTTTTCAGTGTCAAATTCAGGGAAGAAAGTATGGGGACTCACATCTTTCCTAAATAAAAGACCATTGGGGGTGACACATTAGCGAGGTAATATTTCAACCCAACCTAGGGCTGACTACTGAGTGAATGCCACTGGGGGACTTAAATCAACTCAAAGATAGTCAAAATTAATTTTATTTTTTAATTGTATTTGATGGATCCCATTGGTTTACGATGGACTACACTGAGCAGGGGCCTTGTTGGCCTTGGTCTAGCTCAGATTTACCAATCCAAAGGGAGTTACAGTGTCTAATTTAGGGAAGAAAGCACAGTGACTCACATCTTTCCTGAATAAAATACCATTATGAAGACATATTAGCAAGGTAACATGTCAACTCGACCTAGGTCTACCCGTTAGTTTACGATAGTCATGCTAGAAATAATGCATACTATACTTACATCATTCAAAGTGATCCTTTGGGTAACTATTTGTCATAACAGTTGAACCCGACCAAGGGTGACTAGAGAGTCGCAGGGACTTATCTCAACTCAAGCATAGTCAAACAATTCTAATAGGGAGTTTGACACTACTCTAAAGATAGGATGCCTACTTGGGAAAGGGGCCACTGGGGGCTTGAATTCCTAATCCACAAGTGAATAATTTGTTTATTTTATTTTATTTATTTGTTTATCATGGTCCCTGTTGGCTTGCGAGGGATCATACTGAGAAGGAGCTTATATCAGCTTAGACCTATCTATTCTTGAACCAAGGAGAATTTGCATCTGAACAAATTCTCCAACCACAGGTGGTTACTATGAAAGGGGATTGTCTAATCCAAGAGTAACCTGAGTAGTGTTTAAATGGGATCTCAAAGGACGTGATCCAAGTAGAGTGCCTGTAAGGGAAGGGGTCACTAAGGGCTTGATCCAAGGCTCTGGAGAAGATAATATTGTAGGTATTCGAAGGCCAACTCAAGGAGAAAGTACGGGGACTCACATCTGCCAAGAGTGGTGTATCCACGGGGTGAGTCACTATGATAGAACATCAACCAACCTAAGGTGCCCATCGTTGTAACAATGAAGAAGAAAGTATCGGAGACTCACATTTTCCTATAGCGGAAGTGATTATCGAAAGTTTGTCTTTGACTCAACTAGTGCTATCCGACCTAGGGCGACTACTGAGTAAATGCCACTGGGGGCTTAAATCAACTCAAGAGTAGTCAAAAGGAAAGGAGCCACTAGGGGACTTATCCTAAACCTCAAATATACCTGACCTAGTTAGTGTATGGTGGTTAGTTTAAGAAGAAAGTGTGTGGACTCATATCTTCTTAAACAAAATCAACATGAGGCTTATGCGGAGAAGCCTACCAAACTAATAAAGCACTTGTTGGTTTGCAATGGTTAAGTCAGAAAGATAGTGTGGGGACTCACATCCACCGGACAAGTGACCACTAGGGTGACACACTAGCAAGGAGCATGTTAGCCTGATCTAGAACAGCTAATGAATGAGTACCACAGAGGGCTTGCTCACACATCAAAATAGCCCGAGATAAAAGATTTGTGTTTGTTTTTTTATGTTTGTTTGAAGGGAAAAGGATGCCTCTTGGGTTCTCTTACACCTATCCTAAAACACATTGGGGAGTTATTGAAATGGTGCCACAGATGGCACTTGTGATCCCACTAAGAAATGATGTCGCTTGGGTTCTCTTACACCTAACTTAGTTGTGCTAGTCGAAATAGAATGCCTCTTAAGTTCTCTCACTCCTATTCTAGTAGTGCTTGGGAATTGTGTTTAATTGTGTTAGTGTTGTAAAATAGGGATTGGATGCCACTCGGGTTCTATTACACCCACCCTAAACATGCTATGGTGGATTCGCAAGACAAGCAAACAATGCTTCAAATGAAGAGAAGATTTTGATAAATCGGAATAAAATTTTTTTTGTTCTTTTGATGATAATTGTTTTCAAACATGATTTTATGAGTAATATTTCTTCAAATAGAGTCCATTAATTGGAAGCATTGGGTGTTCCCTTTTACAATCAATAAGATGATAAGATCCTCCTTGGTAGGCCTTCTCTATGACAAAAGGGCATTCCCAAGTGGGTTCAAACTAGCCTCTCATCTTTTGATGGGAAATAATTGGTTTCCTTAGAACTAGATCAAGCTCTCAAACTAGAAAAGTTCTAGGGCAGACCAGCTTGTTCTGAGCTTGAATCATTTTGGCTTTATATAACTTGAGATTTTGGCATGCCTGTAGGCGTCTCTCCTCTAAACCTTCGAGCTCTTCTAACCACAAATTGCCTTACTCTTTAGTGACTTTACTACCCATTACTATCCTTATTGATGGGAGTTGAACTTCTAATGGTAGAACGGCTTCAGACCCATACACTAAGGAGAATGGAGTTGATCGAGTTGGAGTTCTGTATATGGTGTGGTATGCCCACAAGTCTTCAACCAACTATCATGCCACTATCGCTTGGTGTCGTCTAGTGTCTTCTTTAGTATTTGGATGAGAGTTTTGTTGAATGCATCTACTAGGCCATTTTCCCTGGGATAGTAGATGGTGGAGTATCTCCAATTTATACTATGTCTCTAGCAATGCTATTGATCTTGGTGATCTTGAATGCAGTACCATTATCAGATATAATTCATCGAGGCACCCCGAACCTATATATGATATGGTTCTTGAAAAGCTGGAGCACATGTTGAGTTGTGACCAATCGGAGTGAGATTGTATCTACCCACTTGGAAAAGTAATTGATGGCAGCTAAGATGAACCGATGACCCTTTGAAGAAGGAAGATCGATAGGACCCAATATGTCGGTACCCCAATGCTCAAATGGCCATGAGGCCAATATAGAATGTAGAATGTTAGGTGGTTGATGTAGGACCACACCATGTACCTAACACTGATGGCATCTCCTAGCTACATCCATGTAGTCTGTAATCATCGAAGGCCGGTAGTATGTTAGTCTCTTAATCTTTTATTTCATCTTCGACTGATTGATGCTCCGCATATACACGAATGTACCTCAGTCATGATCTTAAGGGCTTCGTGTATGTCTAAATAGCATAATCACATTTGATCAAAAGACGATATAAGGTGTCATCCACGAGAGCATATAGAGAGCTCTTCGCTTTTCCGATGGGCTTATGATTTCTTTTAAGGTAATTTACTGGTATTCAAATAATCTATGAACGGTTGCCTCTAATCCAGCTCCTCATCTTTGTTGGCAACAACAACCTCCCCTTCAACAGAAAGTCTCTCGATAAGTTCAGCATCAATAAGGGATATGACTTGGCTGTTTTGGACCCTTATTGAAATGGACTCATCTTCAGGACATGCTAATTCCTTAGAAAGTTTGGCCAAAGCATCTGCTACTATGTTCTGTACTGGAGGGACCTTATAGATGGTCACTTCAAGGAATTATGCCAACAGCTTCATGGTATACTCATGGTAGTTATGAAGCTTTGGTTTTAGGACCTTGTAAGACTCGATAATCTAGTTGATGACTGTTGACCTCGCTTTTGGAGTGAGCTTTCAACCTCTCCATCTTAGACATAGGACTCCTCTTAGACATTCAGAGTTTCTTAGTCATAAGATACTTTTAGTGATTAGGTGAACACTTAACCTAACCCTAGAGACTTAGAAGAGTTAGCCATAGGAATATGTTATGCCTTAGGGGTGTTAAGAAAACTTCCCTACCCTTTAGCTTGAACCAAATCCTCACTCTCTTCCTTCAAATAAACTTCAAATCCAAATCAACTTTAAATTCAAATCAACTTCAAACTCAAACCAATTCCAAATCAAATTCCAACTTTAATGATTTTCTCAAATCATTCAAATCAATTCCAAAAATCTTTCCTAAGTCACTTTGATTTCATCTTATGGACTTAGCTCAAATCAAATCCAAATTAATTCAAACTCAAGAGACTTTCTTATAACCCATTTATATTATCATTTATATTCACAAATATAAATGAAATATAAATTCAAATAACCAAAACCAAATCCAAAACTTAAGTCCAAATTCAAAAAATCTTTCCTAAGCTCATTTGATTTCATCTTATGGACTTAGCTCAAATCAAATTCAAATCATTCTAAATTCGAAGGATTTTCTCATAACCTATTTATATACTCATTTATATTCACAAATATAAATGAAATATAAATTCAAATACTCAAAAATAAATTCAAAACTTAAGTCCAAATCTAACCTAAATCCAACCATACCCTTTCAAGTAAAATTTTTGAACTTAGCCAAATCAAACTCAAATCAATTCAAACCCTTGAATTTTCTTCATGATTCAATAAATACTTCAATCATAAATCCAAATATAAATATAAACTTCAATCATCAAAGAAGAACTAAATTCAAAACTCAAACCCAAATCAAACCCATATTCATCCTTTGAACTTGAAATTGTCAAATGAATCAAAACCCATTTGACTCCAAGTCATTTGCAAATAGATTTAGATTTCAATCGTAAGTCCATATGTGATTTCAACCAAACTTGAATCAAACCTTGATCAAGTCAATTGACCCATTTAGACTCACTTGACCTAAAGTAACCTAAAATACCTTTTTGAGCCAAATTCTAATCCTACCCAAATATGATTGAACTAAGCCCATCTAAGCCTCACATTGTGAGCAACAATCATCATAAGATGATCAATCACTCAAATTGGGTCAAATAAAGTCAACATTTGACCTAAATGAATCCTAAACTAGCTAAAATCTACCATATGCCAATTTGATTGAAACTATTGATCAAAACTAATTTATGATCAATGTTCAAACTTGACGAAGTCATCATTTGAGCCTAACCTAGCCCAATTAGCCACTTGACCCAAGTTGACCCAATTTGATGAAAAAGTCAAAATGTGTCAAATCTTGATCTAAGATAAATTTTTTGCAACCAATGGGTCAAATTCATTCTAAATCACTTGTTGAACTTGACCAAAGTCTCAATTGGCCAACTAGACCCAACCTAGCACAATTGACCATGAACCCAACTTGACCTAAAAGGTCAAACCAACTTAAAACTTAACCAAACCAAAATTGATTGAAACCAAAGCCTGCAAAGTATTTCAAATGACCAACCAAACCTAAATCAATCCATGGCCTAACCCAACTAGGTCAAATATGTCAAATTAGTCAACTTAACCCATTTGACCTAAATAAAATCAAATGAACCAAATCCTAATATAAACCAAATTGAACCAAACTAATGATACCAAAATATTTCAAATGATCATATGAACTTGAACCAACCCTTAGTTTGATCCAATTTGACCAATTGGTCAACTTGACCCAAGTTGACCCATTTTGTCCTAAATGGGTC
>CM038223.1:91517673-91710874 GCA_021442155.1 Cymbidium sinense
CAAACTCTACCTTTATGCAAAGATCCTTACCTTGTCAGCTTTTTTTTTCTTCAGATTTTAAGGACATAATGTTAAGGATGTTGAACTACGTCGAACTACAAATATTATTGACAAGTGGCATGTGACTCTATACCTCATATTATTAAAGGTTATTAAGTTCCATAAGATGCATGTGTGGTTGAAATAATTTATTTGTGCAACTGGTATACTTCATTGTAGCTTATGAGCAAGGATTGATGAGTTTGTCCATATTTCTTGGATTGATGAATACCTATTGGAACTGATGCAATACAAGGTAGGATAACTACAATTAATTCCTATGCTAAATCATGTTAATTTGCATATGTTTCTATTAATAGATCATTAGTGATATTTATTTCCAGTGGTCATGCTTATTTTTTTGCATGGTTGTTTTATGTTGTTAATGTTCACTGGCACTTTACATGTATCATGACTGTTTAGGCGGCTAGGCGCCTACTTTATAAATGATTTTGATTGAGTTCTTTGTGAGTATGTTTGAATTGTCCATTCATGAATAGAAAATATTACTCATCAATTGTTTAATTTTAACAAATTATGTGGGTCCAACTAGCGCATGCTGTAGAGTGAAGCTTTTTGCAAGAATTTTGAGTATCACTGCATTGGTTATATGGCTGTTGAATTTGATAAATATCTAATGGTGTTTCTTTTGGTAAATCTTTGTTGTACATTGCTCTTGTGAACCTTTATTTATTCTAGCATTCTCTTTGCCATATATACTTAAGGTGCATGATTTATCTTATATTGAGATGTGTACTTGATATATTTAATTGTATTATCTGATCTAATTCTCATTTATATATCACGAAAGTCTACGTGAAATTATGAAAATGAATAAAGCTATGAAAAGCTTATGTTGAAAAGTCACATCCTGCCAGAGTATTTTCTGGGCAATCGGTTGGGCGTGACAGCAACCATAGCTCACTTTGTAAACTCAGAATCAGAAACTCTATGCCTCAACAGATTCAATAATAAAAAATCCCATCGAGAATCTAGAACAACAACAAAATCAGAAGTCCAAGAGAACATCTACGATTTATTTTTAAAACCTAATCAACCACCAAAATCACATACCAAAAACATAAAGAGAATGAGAACAAATTCCCTGCCACTCAAATACCTTTCAAAATTTCAGGCAAATATTAAACTTTGCATGATCACAAACTATCATGAAGCTATAAAAAAAAAGTATCACACAGTAGAAAACATGAAATTATCTGCAATCACTTAATCGCCGCGCGTTCTGCAAAATAGAACCAGAAAACAAAGGAAAGCGCTGCCAAAGCAGTAGATGGAAGGCAAAAAATATTTTTTAAAAAAAAGGAATTAGAGAAGAATGGGTCACAATTCTTGACTTACAGAGTGTTTGCGTGCTGAATGTCAGCTTCCAGAACTTTGAGCGAATCCTTGAATGATTTCCGCATGTATACCATGAATATCTCCAGTAAATATCATTCAGCGAAGCGAGAATAATCCAGCCCTATTCCTCCTTAAAAACCCTAACCCCAAGTCTCCGCGACCCTAAGGCCCTGACCCTTTTCTTCCCGAACTCCGTTCAGGATCAGTCACTCGACTCTTCCCTTTCAAGGAGCGAGCGGAGAACCGGACACGAGTGACCGAAATAAGCGGTATGATCGACGACACGTGTTGGTTGTCAAAATTTAAGCAGATGAGTTTGAGAACAAAAATTTCAATATTTAAATTAATTTTCTCACACCCAATTGCACCAAAAACACACCCAGAAGCACCCAGACAGTTTCATATAAGCGAGAAGTTATCAATAGCAATACCCATAAGAAAGCTAAAAAAAATAGTTAATTTCATGGCAGAAAGAGAATAATATTTTACAACCGCCGGTGTCCACCTTATCCTTTTTTAGGTGAAAAGACTAAATAAATAAAAATAATGGTCCACTAATTGACTTTCGTAATATAATATCTCAAGAGAAAAAAAAAGGGGGCTTTTACATATTCTATCATCTTATTCTTATATATTTACAAATTAATCAATCTTTAATATCAAAATTTCAAATCGATATTCAAATATTAAAATTCATAACAAAAATCCAACTATTTTTTTTTTTTAAAATTCATAATGATTTAATGGTGTGAATATGACTCGTAATTGAAAATTGATAAAGATGATCAAATTATAAATACATATATTTTCGATGATTGATTTATAAATATCCAAAAAAAACATTTTGTTAACATTTCAATTAAATGAGGTTTAAAATCATTAAATTTATTTTAAAATAATATATATACATATTTATTTATAACATATTATGTTCATCTCACAAAAAATTCAAAACTTTAAATCTTATTCTAATTAAACTTAAATTAAAATATTCTTAAAACTTATGTGTCAATCAACAAGGAATTACTATAATTAATCATCAAATATTAAACTAGTTTAACACTTTATAGTAACCAAAATATAATATTCAATTTTTGTTTAACCACTCTTATAGTATCCAAATCTCTGTCCTCGATTAATTGTTAATCTCTCTTATAATGGCCAATTTATAGGTGCCCTAATTAGTCAAAGTTATTTGACCAATCTTACAATAAGGTAAATGTTTGACTTTATAGGTGAATAATTATGCTAATTTATGAATATATAATTTGATATTAAAGTGAATAATATTTATGATTTTTCTAATAATTCAAATGATAGCAATTTAATCTTAAATAGTAGATATAGTAATTATTCTTTAAATGTATGTTAAGAGCTCTTGAATCATTCAATTATAAAAAGACTAAAAAATAATAAATCATCAAAATAGAATTTTGAATATGGTTGTCCTCATAAACATAGGCAAGTTTTTAATATATTAGTATTATATTATGCAGGATTAAGGTTCTTGTCAATCTTAATGGCAAATCAAAGATTTAGGCCAGTGATAGAATATTGTGACCTAATGCGATGCTAAAATAATGAAGCAAATTTTTTATAATATTTAAATTTAAACCAGTGTTGACATATTAATTATAATGATTCATGCATCAAAATTATAGTTTAATGTCAATTATAATTTTCTAAATAATACCCAAAATTAGATAATAATGTAAATTAAAGTTTTACCTTGCTTTGCTTTAAATTTTATTTGAATTTTTTCTTTCTTGATTCCATTCATCGAATTTTTCCCTTGTTCTATTTTATGTTTAATTTATTGCGGTCGGTTTTTTCTTATTAGAATTCAAATTAAACTATTTTTTTAATCAAAATAAGTGACTCAAATGCAATTTAAATTAAAAATAAATCAACTTAGCTTATAATCACATCTTATTTCATCAAAAAATAAACTGATTAACTTCAAGTTGATCAAGTCAACTTAAATATAATCTCTCATGAAACTATCCTATAAAGAGCTTACTCGGATTATCCTTTGAAAAAATCCAGAAAATTGATGGAGTTTTAAGTTATTTACAGCAAGGGCTGTATCGTCATTTAACATAGTTATTATATAGAAAGAAAATAAATAAAATAACAATATAATAATTGAATTATCAATATTTCTCTAATAAAATAATTGTCATTTTCTGCTGGAATTTGGCACGGCACGGGCTTACAGTTTTCCATTCCTATATCACATTGTTTAGAGATTTTTTTTATAGCCATTTCAGAGTACTTAGCCGCTGTTTCTATTTTCCAGTGTCCACTAACAAAATTTCAAGACAAATTTATATTTATATTTTAATAGTATAATATTATATTATATTTAATTAATAAATATAAACTATATGATAATAATTAATATATAATAACTACTATATAATATTATGTTATTAAAATTTGAAGATAAAATTATAATTCTAAAAAAATTAAATATTTTGTCAATCATTAGATTAGATGGCTGATTTAATCGATTCAATGATTAAATTTTTGTTAACAGTCATAATAAGAAATTTTATTTAAGGCTTATGCTGATGTGACATAATTTTGTCTGAGCACGTTCTGTTAAATTTCACTTTCTTTTGAAAATAAATTCAGATGCTTTTGCCAGCTGCAGCAGCTATTAATTCACTGTCACTAAAAATGTACACATGGCATAGGGAAGAGAAGTATTTTGCTTCGGGTATTTATAAAATAAAGATTTAATAAATATCTCTCGCACATGCATATATCAACAACTATAAATACGTATAATTTAAATAATTAAATTTAAGTCTTTTTCTAACATTTTATTTTTTATATATTCTCTAATCATTTATAAGTATAAAGATAGTATAGATATCGCATGTTATTAGGCAAAATTTTTAGATTAGGTTTAATACTAATCTTATTTATGAAAAAATTTTATTTAACAAAATAAGCTTCTGACGACGGGTGATCTACGATGACGCGAGGAATTGTCCGTCAACGGACGGCATGTATTTATTTTATTTTTTGAAAAATGTGGGCGATTCGCATTTTACGCGTATTAGAGTCATACGATGTCAGAATTAAGAGAATTTTATATCGTTTGAATAGTAACAAAATTCTCTACAAGTTTCATGTTGGTCAAAATTTAAGATTGCGACCCGATACACAACAGATTTTGCAAATCGCGTGGAAGCGTATTTGAAAGTTCAGCGGATCATTTCTATCGGTCATCTGATATCGAATTAAACGAACTTTATGTCGTTGGAATCATAATGAAATTCTCTACAAGTTTCATGTTGGTCAAAATTTACGATTGCCACCCGATACACAATAAATTTTGCAAATGTGTGCAGCTACAGAGTGAAAGTTCAAGCAACAATTATATTTTACGCCTATCGGTCATCTGATTATCGAATTGAGCAAACTTTGTATCTTGAATTGTAACTAAATTATCTACAACTTTTATTTTGTTTAAAATTTATGATTCTCAATCTGCAGATTTTCAACTGAGCAGTGAAAGTCTGGAGCGAAATAATATTTTCATATCGAGTCATCTGGCTCGAATTGAGCGAAATTTATATCGTTGGAATTATAACAAAAAATTCTACAACTTTTATGTTGGTTGAAATTTATGATTTTGGCTCGATGCGCAGCAAATTTTATAAATATGAAAAGGCCTGAGCTAAAATTGGAGAATCTTATTTGTTTAAAGTATATTACAAGCTGAAACCCTAATGATTGCATATACCACAGACATCTTGTGAAAGAGTATTTCTAATCTAAAAAAAGTGTATTACTAGTCTGCTCTCTTCCACTTTCTTCGACTCAACTCTATATCACAATCATCTCAAAAAAATTCGATAAATAGAACTCATCAAGATCAAATTTGAATCATAATACCCCTCGAACTTTTTTCCTCTAAATCAAAAATAAGTACACATACAACAAAATGTAATCCATAGACGAAAATAATAAGTCGACTATCTTCGATGATGTGCGATCTTATATCACTACCTGTGTAATGGCGGTGGTTGTCGGTGGTAGATCTCAAAGATGATGCTCCAGCTGTTGATCCTCCTGTTCAGCCTACTTCGATGGTTGTTGCGGGTAACCGAGGTGTGTGGCACTAGGTACATCGACTAAAGACTGCATCGGAAGCGAGAAACCATGATACAGTCCATATGGGGGTGTCATATGTAATGAGGGAGACCCATATGTAGGAGGAACTAGTTTTTGCCAAGGGTGCATCTGTGACCACATAGCTCCCTGTACATCGTGGTGGTTGTGAATGTATATGTAGATGGTCGACCAGTGGAGATGATGGACCAATATCTATTACTCATCCATGCATTATGAAGTACACGGAATCTTGGTGTCCCGCATATCGAATATACATGTTGCCGCAAGTCAATGCACAACCTCCTCTCGTTAATTGATTGTTGAACCTCTCCTCCACCCTCCCAAATAGCATCGAATATGTCCTCGATATTTATATGCTCAGCGTTGTGTTCTGAGAACTTGAATTATGATGAAATTAGTAAAAAATGTATTATTACAGTTGGAGAAATGCTAGCTTACCATGAATCGATCTCCAGTAGCTCGAGGGTAATAAGTGTATGAGGGTATTTTAGGTGCCTTCAGCATATATAGTGTAGCCAGGCGATCATCGCGTATCGATTAATACACCCCACCCATGGGTAGAGTCACCACCTAAATCTCGCTTCTCCCACTATGCAATATATGTCTGGTGGTAATCGACCCAGTCCACGTCGACTTTCCCTCGACCATCCACTCGCATGAATAAAGAATCTACTGGTGCAACCTCAGTCGTAGGTGGAAGGCCGAACTGCCTGAGCACACAATCGGGCAGGTGCCACTCAACTCGTTTTCCGGTCAAGTACTTACATATGTCGTCCCCATGTAAGCATATATTTTGCGCGCGTGTATGTCGAACTCCATATGGCTCCCAGATCACCTGTGTTGTTTGAAATGATTATTAGCTATGCTGTCTACAAACAAAAATTGGCCCAAAAAATACACTTACAAAAAAATATACTTGACTACTGCTTAGTCTCTGTAAACTCGATGGTGGCATCACCTCTCGAACAAACCCTTCATTCCAGCGACAACCCACACTCAACCCATCTATGTCTATTGTATATGGAATATGTAACGTTGGTCTACCGACATGAACATGCTCCCATATCCATACCTGCAATAACTGTAAGCAACCAGTCATATTCGTCCGTTGCGGCTTCGTTTTCTCATGGAGCTCCCTGTACAAATGAGCAAGCACAGCTGCTCCTAATGAGAACTCCCTGAATGTGTCAAGATCCTCCAGTAGGGGCAGATACTGCAGATGAATCTCTGAACATGATGTATCTGGCATAAGGAAATAGCCAATAGCAAAAAGTATGTAAGCTCGACATGCTAAAATTGAAAGGTAGATCTAAGTAAGAATCCGTAATATATGCAACCACCGTAAAGGCAAGCGGTATGTCGCGTGCGCATTCAACTTTGATGTGATGGTGATCGGATTGGTAGGCGTGTCGCGGCTCACGGATGTATCCTCATCACATCGTGTCGGCGAAGCCGCTTGCCCCCTCATTCCGCAATAGCGGGTCATCTATCTGAACACCGAGGATCATAGCAATATCCTGCAATGTGATCATCATCTCGCTAATGGACAAATGAAATGAATTTGTCTGAGAAAAATAACGTTCCACGAATGCTGTGAGAAGGTGGTGATATATGTGAATGTACTGCATCTGGGACACACAATCCAATCCAACTGCTCGTAAGGCGGTCATCAATCTAGTATAGTTCACTGGCCACTCTTTGAACATAAGTACATGAGATGACATATCTCGAACAGAAACCTACATAGTGTGAAATTATAGTTTAACAAACTAAAATATAAGAAAAATCCATACACACAACTTGGCTTAAAAAATTTTACCAAGTCAGGATGTCTTTTGCTCTGCGAATGCGCTATACTTGAACTTGGTCAGTGGGCGGTCCATGATCTCACCGTCTTAGCCTCCTGCGTGCGAGCACCTTCTTGCATCCTACTTACAACAAAGACAAATCAATTGAATTCAAAGATTAACATGAAAGCTTGGCTCATATAAAGCTTTGAAATAAGCTTAAGATCGTTTCATATAAACATGGAGAACAAATTATATAAACACTTGTATCACATAACATTTGTGCTAAAAGAGCAAAAGCCCTTGGAGCCACCTTGTGGTAAAAGAATAAAAAATCTTTATAGAGAAAATGTAGTACAACATTTGGAAGGATCAGTTGCCTTTTCCCCATCTTCTATGTCTTGCCATTACTAGGAAACCAACATGTACACAACTATACTAACAAACTTTATTTAGAATGAAAGTAAGAAGAAAGAAAATACTATTTATCTCATACAACGGAATTGCACCTAAACCACTAAGAAGAATCGCATCTCATTAATCCATAGATGAATGAACACTTGCAAACAATAAATAAATAATTTTATAGCTGCATGAATGTTTTTAGCCCCCATGTGAAGCTCATGAGTTTATAATTGGCTTTCTGCACACCTTCTCATTTACTAAAAACAAGTGACATATATATATATATATATATATATATATATATATATATAATATATATATATATATATATATATATATAAAATGCCTAAATACTATAAAAGAAAATAAGAAATAATAAGTATGTGTATCTACATTGATACACCACCTAGACCTACAATTAACCATTCAGCATACATAAATTAAAAAAAGAAAAGAAAAAATTTCAAAATAAGCATCCAGTACATGTTAAACATCCAAAATGAAGTGTTATAAAACATAAAAGCAAATCATACAACACAAATGTCCGGCAAATCTAACTAAATAACACAAGGAAATAAGTAAATCATACAACAAAGTAAGATCTATCACAAATTAAGCATTTAGGAAAAATTTACCTTAATGCATAAGCGAAGAAATAACCGTCTCCGGTGGTGGCACTCGAGACGGCGAGCTCTCCTTTGGCGGTGACCTCCCGCCCGGCGGCCGTGCCGGATTCTTGAAATCCGGGTGGAATGGAGGCGGCAGATTGGGAGGAAAAGACAAAGCAAATCGAGATCTCGGCTCACGGTTTGTTTGCAGAAATAGGGCGTCGCGAGCTCTCCTAGGCGGCGACCTCCCCGCCGGCGACCTCCCCTGGTAGGCGCGCGTAGGGTCTTGAAATTCGGCGATGGAGCGGAGGCGGCGAATGGATGAAAGGAAAGCGGTCAGCGATCTCTCACAGGCTCTGTGGGACGGCTCCGGCGAGTGCATTGGCGATCGTCATTTCGGATGACTAGGTCTATTTTGTTAAATAAAATTTTTTCATGCCTAAAGCTAATTAAGATTAGGATTAAGCCTAATCTAAAATTTTACCCATGTTATTAAAGATATTGAATTAATTAAATTCTTAATAACGATGTCATAGAGAAAGTTACATAATTGTGTGTTCAAATTTATATCTTAGGCTGTATTTAGGATAGCGGTGTGATAACAATGTGATGCGAAAATAGATGATTGCGTAATTTGAAAATTGTATTTTGAAAAATCTATAATAGAAAAGTTGTGTTTTTTAATTTGATCTGTCTACCCGCAGTATCAGTCAGAAAGATATGATTTGACTTATAAAATGAAAACATATTTAAATGCTAAGCACAACTTTTTTTTATAGTAATTTTATTATTATTATTTTATATAGCTGTAACTATTTCAAATACATTTTTTAATAAGAGCAGATTTAAGAGGGCTTATGAACCCCAAGATTTAAAAAAAATATTTATATGAAATAGATTTATATTAATATATTAGTTCATTACTTGATGCTACTTTCAGTAAATATTTAACTCATGTCTCCTAATTCCTCCAAAAACAAGTAAAAATAAAAATAAGGTGGTGTGCTCCAGTAAGAAAATTTTCTGATGATCTAAAGCTTAAACATTTTAATAATAGAACAAATGATTAAATAACGGGTTATTTGTATCAAACTCCATATAATTAAATTTTTTTGTGAAAATAACAATAATTTTAGATTTATCAAATTAAGGATAATAATTCTTTTTATAAATAGAAAAACAACTCTAATAGATGTGCTTCGGTTTCTAAAAACTGGGGAAAAATGCTAAGCATTTTCTTTAATTTTTAATATCACTACAATCATTTATTGTTGAATTTTGATGTTATTATTAGAAGTAAGTGTTAGTTGTACTTTATTTTTAAAAGTTTATTTTATTAGGTATATATTTAATAAAATATATTTGATAATGATAATTATTTAAAAATATCAAACTTAATTTAAATATTTTTAAATTAATATATTTTATTTTAAAAGCATATATATAAAATTAGATGAACAAGGACAATCAACACTATTTTTTTTTTTAAATTCTTGCCTTTATATTCGTTGGAGTTTCTCTTTAAAATTTTTGAGAATCTTTGCTTAAATCATAAACATTATCTTTGATGATTTCTTAACTTATAACCCAAGAAATATATTTAATTATTCCCTTATAGTACTCACGTTGCATTTAATGGACATTATTTTGGCAAATCTTCACATAACATATTGCTATATATATTTTTTTAAATCAATGTTGTATCCACATTGACATATAAATCATCTCCTCAAAGAGTACCAAGATTAGCATTATAAAATATTGCATGAATGAATTTTTCTATAAGCAAAATCATTTTATCATAACATATGGATCCAAAATATTTGAAGCTAACCAGTCATGAATCTGTTTACCAAGAAGATGAACCAACTTAGACCTGCTTACAGTTTTGAGATGAATCAAATATAAGCCAGATGAACCATGTCTTACACCAGAGATAAACTAATTAAGAATTAGGTTTAGCAATTTGATTTAAAATGCGCCAACCTTTCTAGTATAAATCTTAAGCAGTTATGCTCATAGAAAAGATAAAAAGCACAACTAAAATAAATTAAATAACTTTATTTCTTTTCAAATTGTGAGGGCATGAACTAGTTGTGAATTAAAAATTCACAAAATATAATTTTATTATTATTATTATTATTTTTTAATATTGAGTCTTAATGACAAACTAAATATGTTCTATCTCAAATGCATCTCTGGGAGCTTCTCTCACTGAGACCACAATCCTAAGCACAAAATATGATTCAAAACTACGATTTTTGCGTTGAAAGTCCACAAGATTTCTAGAGGTGTCTCACACTACAGAGATCTAAAAGTTATATCAAATTCAATTCATTTAATATCAGAGTAATTTTTTAAAAAATTAGAATGTATTGAATATCAACTATCTAACATAGATCTAATAGCTAGAATCAATTAAAACACCTCTATAATCGTCTGCATAAATGTAAAACAATATATATATATATATGTCCACGTTATGTTTAGACTAATTCAAATCAATGATTTAGGCTGCGTCTTTGTAATAATTGATAATCAAAATAAAATACTACGCAAACTCCGCATTGTGTTCTGTTTTTGGGTATTATTCTTTAGGTGAGACGAAGTGGATAAGAGCAATGACTCCAAGGAGTGCTTAACGGATAAACTCAATCATATGCAAAACAATGGGCGACTAAGAAGTCACACAAAGCAGTAGATAAAGCCTAATAGAAAATTATATCTAAGATTCCTTTTTTTTTATACTTTGGTGGACTCGGATTGATAAAGTTGTACTAAATTGTTGATTCAACTTCTAAAGATAACTTTCACCAGCGGTAGCAACCGACGCCACCAACTCTACCACTGCCGTCAGCACCATCTGCTGCGGATGCATACTTATTTGTTAATAGTTTTAAATCTTGAGAAAAAAATAAATCAAATCAAGCTATTTGATTCTATTCAACTCATTTTTATTAAGTTGATGTTGATTTGATTCAGGTCCAAATTATGACCAACTTGAAACCAAAGCCAAAACTAGAATTTGCGCGAGCCTGTTTAATCTGCTATCTAATAAAACAATTTTCAGACTATTTGAAGATTGAACGATTTGATCTTTTATCTCTGGCCAAATAAAATAACCGCTTCAATCCATTATGTTCAAGTTAGACATGGGGAAAAAAAATGAACTCACAGAATTTTACAACTTACAATAGTACAAAACATTAATGGAGGTTGTTATAAACTAACCCCCCTTCTGCTAACTTGCTGTCAGCAATTCTTTAACATGATTGCTTATGATCTTCCTGTAGAGTTCAAAAGGAATGCGAGCCAATATGTCAGAGCTAAACGAGAAGACAAGAGCATCCCTCGCTGTCTTCATGTCAATTCCTCTTGCCTGGAAATAGAAGAGATGATCTTCTTCAAGGTCGCTAATGGCAGCGCCATGCGAGCATTTCACATCATCTGCAATTATCTGTAAATTGGGCTTTACATTGGCGGTGGCCCGAGGCGCCAAGAGCAGAGTTCTTGTGAGCTGCCCAGCATCAGTTTGTTGCGCAAATCTGTTCAATAAAATAGGCTTTAACTCTCAATAAGAGTTCAACAAGTATTTGGTCATAAATATCAAAGCATTAAAATAAAGGGCTAGGTAGAAGTCAAAATTAGGTCAGCTGAGCACCTGTTGACCTTTATGTTTCCATCAAAAACAACATGGCCCGAGGAGTGAGAAACAATGCACTTATGAAGCTGACGAGAATATCCTCTTGGATGATCCAGGACTAACTTGCTATGAAGATCTTGTATTTGATCACTTTGAGCAACGTGAAGTGCTGAGAGTTCAGTTTTGGTATCAGGGCCCAGTTGCTGAACATGAAGATTGTGCCTACTCAATTTTCCTCCAGTACTTATCTCAACAAGCTCATAGCTGCTGCACTTTCCTGGAGATGATGAAGCTCTTATACGCCAACATCACAAAGCTTGTTGAAGTAAATCTATAGTACACATTTACAGGTAATTCATTCATTGGAAAACTTAAGACATCCAAAGAAAAAAATTAAAATAAAAAAAACATTCACACGCCGAGCAATTGTTCACATTGAGATCAAAAAAACATTATTTGATCGATCAAAATACTTGATGACACGCACAAATATCGAAAAAACTCTAAGATGCATAGTTCAACTCATGGAAAGATCGAAAGACCGGACAAACTCAAAATGATAACGAGAGACAATCACAAAGACCAAATGGTTGCGTGGAATCTATCAAATCCATAATTGTCCAAATGTCATGCTTAGAATGCCTCAAAGCGAAACTGGATTGGCTTGGCCAAACAAGGTCGGCCATAATGTTACAAGCAGGAATGCCTTGGAAAGCGGTAGCCACACCACTGGCTGCTAGGGGGGACAGATGGTGGGTCCTTGGATTGATCTCGATGAGTGCAGCATGATGACACTATATACTATTATTTCGACACATGCTTATTATCTTGCAAATCGTCAAAAAAATTTAACCTTATTGGAGTCAATGAAAACTATAGAGGCTTCTCTATTTCATGAATTGTTTGTGATAAAATACTCCTCTTGAAGAGAAGAACGCATCCAAGTAAAAATGAATGAATATTTCCACCATTTGTTTTGGTGGGGCCCTAAATAAAAAATGATGAACCTTCATGAAATTATTTTCTAAACAAGACTTTGATTTGTCAGCATTATTGATGTGCTCGTAACATCAAGTTCTATAATGTAATATATTCAAATCACTAGTCTGAAACATCACTAGCGTCGACCAATATCATACACCACTTTTGCACCATTGTCAATTGCTCTACTTAGTCAAGGCAGGTTGACTAGGTCAATCAGGAGGAATATGTTCCAGTCACAATTTTATCATGGAATGAGGTGATAAGCATTTTTCTTTATTGCTAACTATAAGGAATATTTCAGATACTGACCAAAATGCCCAATAAAATTATAAATAGGGACTCAGTTTAGCTCATTTAACATGTCTTCTCAACAATGCTTGAAATGCATTTGTCACCATAAAACCTATCTCGTAATCTTGTTTATGTCATAGTCGTCGCATACAAGAGTTGAGCCATTATGTCACAAGTATCCTCAACAAGACCTAAACCACAACCATTTCTAAAAGGACATAATATACGGCTGTCTCCTTAAGACCAACGTTACAACTATCTTCTGTAAAACCTGTGCCAAAACCATCTCTAATAAGGCTTGTATTATGACCATCAAACTCAAAACCTACATTGTAGTTGACATCTTCAAGACCAACACCATAGCAGCATACACTTCGCCAAAAGACATACACCATAATTGTCTAAGATCTATGTTGTCACTGTTTCCAATGATACTAGTACCACAAGTACCTCTAGGTTCGTCAACCATTATAACTACTAACAACAATGACAATCCAATCTCTTTATTTGTGTTGACGCCTCCTCCAATTACCGTGCAAAGCAATACATTGTAATTATTTATGTAAAGATGAAAGCTATTTAATTGGATTAAGCTCCATAATTTTCTCTCAATATTTTCACATTAAAAACCTTGTAATTATTTGGGCGTATGAGATAAAAAAACAAGGCAAAAAAATTGAGATTGATCCTCACTTAATCAAATAAACTTCACGTAAGCAATAGTATTGTACTATTTGTGGAAAAATCAACCATACTGATGATCTATTGTGTATCAATGATTGTTTAAGTATAAGGCTTTTAACAACTCCCTATTCGTACATTCATGAATGATTACTCTCTTCTAGATCAAACATCGATGAAGGATGACACACTTTGTCAAGAATATCACAAAAATAAATTACGATATCTCACCTTGAAGCAAAGCAAAACTGAGAGAAGAGAGGACCACTCATTGCCTAGAAATGATATCCACATTAATATTATGGGTAAGGTTACAACCAAGTAGCACCCTCCAACTAGCCATTAAATGCCTCAAAAGTGTGTGTGTGTTGTCCATCTACATGTGACCCCTCATGAAGAGTATGGTCATCCTTTGTTGAAGATCAAATGGGAATGCCAACACTTTCCAACATCTCATTGAGGCATCTTGCAAATCCATAATTTGTACACATTTGATAAGAAAATTATCAAAAAAAAAAAAAAAAAAAAATCAGTTCAATACAAAATCAAATGATTTGCTTCAACAATGTTAGAAGTTGTCTTATATTGAAAAAAGAATCATTTAAATCAAATGCCATTTGATCAGTAAAAGCTCTCTTATTTTATATCTTGACGACTTAACAAGGGACTACCAAAGATAATTACAATAGAGCTTAAGAAAGCCTTTGAAACTCATACATCAAAGGCTAAAAAATATAAACTTACCAAGATCTTCAAGTACTTTATAACTACTTTCCAATGATGTGAAGAACTCTCTTCATTCAACATATCACTTTATGTAAACAAATTGAATATATTTAATAAAATATTATGAGAGATAAAAGATACTTCTAAAAAATTAGACTATCAATTTCAAAGCATGAAAGAAGTAATAAGGTGAAAACATGCAAGCATAAAATTTCATCTGTCAAATGAAAATGCCGTATCCAAACAACTCTGAGCAACCAACATCTTCAAACATCCCTCAAGCCCATGGAGCAGGAGACACCTGGAGAGACCGCCTTTCTTTTGAGAGCATGAATGTCATCTACACAACATCACATAGCACAAAGATAATAACACCAACTCGTGCATAATATAATAGTATTAGTTCAAGCAACATTAGTAGTATCACCATGGATAAAGTCGTAGAAAAAGCAAGGGGGACTCATTCCTTCAACTTAGATGACAATCAAAAAAGATGGAGAGATTGAAAACACTTCCAAAAGTTTACAAGACAGAGCCAATAGCACAATATCAAGACTTTAGCGTGAAGGTGGATATTCTAGAGCTTGAAAAAGGACTTGAAATCAGATGACTCTATAGATTGGTTGCACATCATGGAGTGATATTCTAGAACTTGAAAAAGGACTTGAAATGGGATGACTATAGATTGGTTGCACATCATGGAGTGTGTTATTGGATGCAATGAAGTGACAACTGATCAACGGATTAATTAGCTTCATCGTGTTGATGAAAAATGGCTCTATTGATAGGAGAATTCAAAAGAAATAGGAATTAAGAAGGCAAAAGCAAGATCTTCATGTGAGAAAAGATGAAGAAAGAGTTGCAACGAAGGTACTTGCCCTCTTGTTTTCATTAAAATGTCACATTACTGAATTTAGATGGCTCGTTTTTGACATTTTGGAATTGTAGGAGCATATAATTGCAACATTCTTGGGCCACCCACAATTGCTAAGGTGGTGCAACGTCAAAAAAAAATATTGAACTCTTTCTAATGTCACTAAGCAGAAAGGTGGAAAGACAACAACAAACTTTCAGAAATTTCCACACAAAGAAGACTCTGGAAATATTACAAACACACTATATGGTATAATAACGCATATATGTAGAAGCACGATGGTAAGAGAATGGCACTTATGTCTCTAGATTATGAAGCTAAAAACACTGCGAAGGACATGGTAGTGTCCAAATCCATGTTCATGAGAGCTATGTAATCAAAGTCTGCCTATGCCTTGGTGGCTTGAAAAAAAAAAACAATCTAGAAGAGGAACAAGTGCCAAAGGTCCAAAATTTATTACAACAATACCAAGATGTGCTTCCTCTGTATCTAATCTATAGATTAAGAAGCCCTTGAGTACCTTCAAAGCCAAAAGAAGCTTAATGGCAGACATGCCAAATGGACAAAATTCCTTTCATCTACCTAATATAGATTGAACAACAAATTGGGTGTCCAAAATAGAAATGTCGATGCTCTTAGCTAAAAATATGATCTCCTCAATACTCTCTAATTGTAGATGGTTAAATTTAAGGTGATCGAAAAAACTATCCAAACAATGAAGATTTTTGGAAGTGGCAAAAATATCAATAAGGTACCTTTCAAGATCAGGCACTTGTACAAAATTTAAACCCAAAGCCAAGGGTCTTTTCTGAATCATCAAATGCATTGAAGAAAATTCTTACAAGATTGACTTGTTGGGGGAAACCAACATATTATTAACCTTCAAGGCATTGACATCATAGACATTGAAGATGAGTCTTCTTCAACCTACAAGGAATGAAATAGTTTAAAAGTGTTAATTTTGTCTTTATAAAGAACTAATATTATATTTTTCTCTATAGATAGTCAGAGTTTTTAAAGCACTAAGTGCAATGCAATGCAATGTAACATTTTTACTAACAAAAATGTTAATAAGCTATATGTTATATATGCATATATTATGTGCAAATAATAACTATTTAATTAATCAAACTTAAACTATATCAGATAATAAATTTTCAGCAAATATAATGATACATACCATGACAATAATTTACATCCATTTGAAGGACAAAAAATTAAAAGATATAAATGATATAAATATTGAAGTGATATAAGAAGATATTTAAAAATCCAGAATACTCATAAGATTAAGAGACATAATAGAAACCGAGAGGCAGAGGTAGGTGAAGCGAGAGAGGGTGCATGAATATGAGGCATCAAGGAACATTCTTATGAGGAAGCTTGCACATGACAAGCTATTAGCACGAACAATAAGAACTAAGAAAAAATACATAAGAACTAGTGGGGGAGTGAGCATGAAGATGCGATTAACTCTAGCGGGAGAGAATGAAGAACAAATGAACAATAACTTTAACACATAATGCTATGATGTGAGGTGGTAAAAAGATGCATGCACATGCTTTCACTATAGCATAATTGTGTATTACTAATGGAATTTTTCCACCCACACTACCAAAGGAATTACCAACAAAAAAACAATTGGAAATTTCTTGCAAAAATTTTGCCAAACATAAGTGTGGGATTCTTTGATAGAATTTCCACACAAAAAAATCCATCAAACTTTCTGCCATAATTCCCTAACCCAAGGAAACCTCCCTCTCTCTCTCACACTTTCAATTTGACTCTTTCGCCTAACTCTACTCTGGTATCCTTCATACGTACAATCAGCCTAATTTATTCAATTCGTTTATAAACCTGAGGGTGAGTCTCGTATAGTACCTCCTAAGTTTTAATTTCAAATATTATTCAATAAATTTTTTTATTTTAAATTATAAATTTAGAGTTTTAATATTTTAAAAAAGTTACTAGAACTATATTTTTGTCATAATTTTATACATGTTTTGAAGAAAGATTTATAATTTCTTTTTTAAATGTTGGTTTTATTTCATGGATCTATATTTTTTGTAGATCCATATTTTTTTATTAATACAACAATAACAAACCTTTATCCCACTACATGAATCATTTTTCTCCGATGTATCCTATTAAGTGTCATATTCTCATTTAATCATAATAAATTAATATAATATTTTATACTTCCTAACCAAGTCTTTTTAGGTCTACCTCTACATTTCTTAATATAGGCCAAATTTAATACATTTACTCTTCTAACTACAATCAATATTTTATGTGACCAAACCATCTAAGATGATTCTCTCTAATCTTATCTATCACTGGAGATACTACAACCTTATCATGTATATATTCGATTCTCATTTTGTCTCTAAGAGTAAAGCCACTCATCCACTTGAGCATTCTCATCTTTGCAACACGTAACTTAATTTTATGTTTCTCTTTTATTGGCCAACATTCTACACCATAAAGCATTGCAAGTCTTACCATCATTTTATCACATTTTCCCTTGAGTCTAAGAAGTACTTTTTTATCACACAACAATCTTGATGCATTTCTCCACTTCAACCATCCAACTTGAATTCTACTAATAACATCCGCATCTATATCACCATCATTTTGAACAATAGACACGAAATATCTAAAACGTTCACTTTTTTGAATGACTTGATCACCCATTGTCACCACTCTACCACTAGATCTTTTACAACTAAAATTATACTCCATGTATTCGGTTTTAAATCTACTCAAACCAAAGCCTTTAAACTCTAAGGTTGACCTCCATGCTTCAAGTTGAACTCCTTCTCTAGTCTTATCAACAAGAAGAATATCATCAGCAAAAAGCATTTCACCAAGGTACATCCTCTTGTAAATTTCTAGTAAGAAAATTCATAACTAAAGCAAAAAGATATGTGCTTGAAGTCAATCCATGATGTAATCCAATTAAGATAGAAAAATATTTGGTCAAGCCTCCTTGTGTTTGAACACAAGTAATAACTCCAATATACATATCCTTAATGACTTGAATATAAGTAATATTAACTCCTTTTCCTTTTTAGAACTCTCCCGAGCACTTCTCTTGGAACTTTATTATATGCATTCTGTAAATCAAGAAATATCATATGTAAATCCTCTTTACTCTCTCTATACTTCTCCATCAAACATCTCAACAAATGTATAACATACATAGAAGACCTACCTAACATAAATCCAAATTGATTTTGGGAAATATCACATCATAATTTATGCTCAATTACTCTCCCCATAATTTTAATGCATGACACATTAACTTAATTCCTCTATAATTTACGCACTCTTGTGTATCACCTTTTTTTCGTAAAAATAGGAACCATCAAACTCTTTTTCACTCATCTAGCATCTTTTTTTATTTTAAAATAATATTAAAAGATTAAGTAAAAATTTGATCTCTTAAGTATTTTCACACTTATTAGATGTCATCAAATCCTACTATTTTTTCACATTCATTTTCTTTAAGACTTCTTCTCCTCAATTTTACTAATAAATAATAAAATAAAATCTTTATTTTTATTTAATACTAAAATCGTTGGTCAATCAATGTCTCACAACCTTCATTGAAAATCTATTAAATATCTCATCCACCTATGTTGAATATCCTCTTCTAAAAAAACACTTATAATCTTCATCCTTAATTCATTTCACATAAATTAAATATTTACTTCTATCTTTATTTGGCTAACTTATACAAACAAACACCTCCTTAATATCTAATGTATTATATAAATCACTAAATACTAAATTTCTTACATGACATACTGATTTCTTAGAATCCATATGGGCCACTCTATATCTTTCCTAATTCTCTGAGTTTTTATATCTAAACTAATTTTTATAACAAATTTTTTTATTTTTGACTCTACTATTAACTATTTTTATTAATAAGAGCTTCCTCTTTTGACTCTCCAGGCACATTTTTTGCAAATTGCTTAATCTCAGTTGCTTTTTTTCTCATATAGCATTAACTTCCTAGTAAATATCCCAAATCGTAAGATCTTGTAGCAACTCTTAAAAATATTTATATTAGCATTATTTAAATACCCTCATCTAATCCCAAAATAATGCTTCGATTTATTTTTTTATCTTCTAACCTTTTATATTAAAATTCAAAACTAAAAGTTTATGTTTGGTGTTTAAACTTTCATTCGGAATGTTCTTACAATTTTTAAAATGTAAAATAATCTATTTTCTTTACAAGAATAATCAATCTATCTTCTATTAAGCCCATTCTTATAAGTGATAATATCTTCATCTTTTTTCTTAAATAAAATATTAATAATTATAAAATCTTAAGCTAAAGTTAAATCCAATATATCTCTCTTCATTAAACTTCATACCATATGAATGTTTTAAAATCTTCTATCACTCTACCAACGTATCTATTTAATCTCCTCCAATAAATACTCTTTCTTCAAGAAATATCCTTTGTATTACTTCTTTTAGGTCATTACAAAAGTTTTCTTTTAAATGTATATCCAAATCTACTTGAGAGGGATAAGTACTTATAATATTAAGGGCATTTTTTTTAAAATAAGTATCGTTATAAACTTAATTAGGGAATTAAGTATCATTAAAAAAATTTAAAATAGTATAGTCTCCAAGTGGGTGATGCCGCTCAACTCAGGCGTGGAGCTAATCCGTTTGATTATGGTCGCTAATTAGTGGCGGAGGTCGAAGTGATATCGATGGCGGGTCTGATCAGGATCTGCGGTAGTCGCCCTGCAGAGAACTTTTTTTTTTAACATGCAATTGGCTATTACATCAAGGATTGGCTTTAAGCTCTTATATTTTTGCTTTAGGCTTAGATGTTCTATTTGTGAGCTTTAAGCCCTTATTGTCAATTATAAATGTCAACCTTAGAGTCTGCAGGTTTTCATTTAAGTAGATCTAAAATTAAGTATATGGATGACTCATTATAAAAATAAATATAAGTTCTACAAGTCATTCCAAAAAGAGAGTACAAGTATTTATATAAATGGATGATCCAAAACAAAAATAAAATAGATAAGAACAAATGTAGTACTGACATACAAATAAACTATCTAAACATCGCATCCGTTAGATGCGTGGAATCGCACCACTCTAGGAGTGTCTTGGTTAGTCGCGTGATGAATTCGTCGTCACTAATGGTGGCCCTCCAATGCAAGATCTTCGGACGTCTGCGTAGGATAGTCCTGACGAAGATAGGCGGTAGAATCATTGGTGGTATGTAGAAGGACCTGGATCAACATATGTAGATGGTTCGGTGTCCCAATCATGCTGTGAGACATCCTCTGTAGGCTCCGATCCGTAATGTGCATCGCCGATATGTACACGTAGCCGCAAGTCTCTGCATAACACCTCGTACCTATCTATGGCTCCCTGTAGCTCGTGTTCATCTACACGGCCGAAGTATGGTTAGAAGATGTCTTGAATCGCCAAGAAGTGCTTTCGCATGAAAAAAAGCATGTGAAATTAGTCTCAAGTAACATATTGAATTAACTAAATACTTATGTTAACGCTTCTGGGTGCTAGGATAGTAAGTGGTGGATCAGCCGAGCGGGATAAGTAGAGAAGCAAGATCGAATCAACACATGTCGATTGATAGCCGACTATCCTCATCTTCATCAAGCCCTCGACGAGGTAATCCCTCGCCTCTCGACAATGTGCACGGTGGTAATCAACGGTCGGCTCGACCATCGACCTTTGAAACTAAGGTCAAGGTGCCACAACTACTCGGGTCGGTCCAAGTCGCACTTGATTAGGTTAATACCACTCCACCCTCTTCCAGCTGATCAACGAGACTCGTGCCAACCATATATCAGAGCCTGCTGAGCATGTATGTGATATACGTAGCGTGATCTGCTCAGTGTACGGCTCCCAAATCACTTACACATTAAAAAATATGTTAAATTAGAATATACATTATAGAAATTTGAATCGAAATGTACTATGCAAATACAACCTGAGTATGCAGCAAACCATCCAGCTCATTTCTATACAATGCAACGTTCGCCTTTGGCATCTGGCGAACATATCTCTCGTTCCATCGATGCACACAACACATTTAAAACAAATATATGCACTAAAAATTTGAAAGCGTAGAAAGTAAAATATACCTCAATCCAATCAAGGGCGTGGTCGGATATGACAATGTAGGGTCGCCTCCACATGAAGATGCTCCCAAGATCATATTTGTAGGAGGTGTAGGCGGACAGCCATGTTGGCCCTGCAGCCTAGTGACTGTAGAGTTCTCATAGAGGTGGGCCAAAGCCTCTTCCCATAGATAGCGTATTGAATGAATCAGGTCCCACAGAAGTGAAAGATCTTGCGGGTGGACTCGAGCACGATGTATCCGGCGGTAAAACACGATATGCGAATAGACGCGGGTGCTGAACTCCTCCGCTTTCAGCGGCGTGACTCTCTCAGAAAAGCCACAAGCCACTTCAATGGCATGCATGTACGTCTTGTGCACATCTTGAAGGTCGATCGATGTGGGGGTGATGGGTCATGGTACACAGATATATGTCGTCCCAACAACTCGTCAAGATTTGGCCACAACCCATCTCTTCTGGCATAGAAAATTAACATCACTAATCCCAAATCTACGTATCACCTTTTTAAAATTTTCATGAAGATGACGCAAGCAATGTCTGTGAGCAACCCATGGAAAAATTTCTCTACACTCACGTAACAAACCAACATGTTTATCAGATATGATGCATAAATCACATCTAGAAGACACTACAGGTAGCATATCATGTAAGCATATTAAGAACTACAACCAAGAATCAATCGACTCGGACTACCTGCTGACAAAGCGGACAACCATTATTTCCATCTATTCCAATAACAGTTAATAACCTACCACGGTACTTGCTTAACAAAAATGTGTGTCGTAAGGCACTAGCGGTACCCATATAATGGAAGGACCAAATGCCCAAAAAAATCTTTGAAAGCGTGTCTTGTAGGCGATTCTATATTATAAGGATAAAGTAGTTCCGATTAGTAAAGCGAGAGTCTATAAGACTCTTCCCAACCAAAGATTGTTTTTTATGGCTACGTCTTTGCATCAGGACTTTATGTAGAAAATTTTAACATTAAACTTTGACTCATTCTATAATCTCCTAAGTTTGATCAATTTGATGCCGATCAATATAATGAAATAAAAAATGAATTTTAAATCTGCGATGACCGCTGCGTTACTGCGTGATATTACATCTATGGTGTTCACAATTGCAATGATACATTGTAAATCGATTACGAGTGCGGTAATTTGAAATGAGCATTATCTATTCATATAAAACTCCTTACTACATTTCTTCGACAATGTCACCCAGGATTTCAATATCTTCTGTTAGGATATTTTTATTAGATGGACCGTCAAAGTAAATATCATTATCCCACTTTTTTGTAGTTTGACACATCCGTACATACTCATTTGTAGAAAATATCTGACTTTCACTATCAATATTCCAGAGTGAATGATTTTTTAAAAGATCATAGCGGATACATTCCAATCACGTTAACAAGTGAACAATCATCATCACCTTCTCGGACTTTGAACCACTTTTCGTACGTCATCATCTCACACTTTGAGGCATATGGTTCCTCGATAAATAACATCATATTGTACAAAACTCATGGGCGGGCGATAAACTTTGATATTAAATAATACAAGTATAAACATGGAAAGGTTGACAAGGTATTACAGGAATCAATTCATCAAAACTTTATGTCATACGATTACATATGCGATGAAATCCTGTGTATGTGCATTGGTATTTTTACTGACTTTATTCGGATCGGTGATGTGGATGCAACATTAGCATCGTCAAACACATCTAATATCGGCGGAAGCTTGTCGGTCAGTCATAAACTTCATCATCGGATATAATATTATAAATCCATTACCCGGATAACGATATAAGACTTACAGTGGGCGAATCGATGTTCAATGACATCATAATTATTTGTTTCAATTCCGGTAAGGTGCGTCTTTGCAGCCTTAAGGGCGATTTTGACCTCCCACATAACTTGAATTTGAGCTTTCATTCGATGGTTCCTCCAGAAAAGGATCAGAAACAAACTCTCTCTTTTAAATAAGCGGAGAATAATCAATAATATCAATATTTCTTAAATAAAAAATATTGCGTCCAAATTTTTTGTAGAACAAACTACATAAATCATAAGAAATTTAAATCAATTGACGTTATACGCCATAATCTAGCATTAAAACGGGCTCTAAGCTTATTAAAACAACTCAAACCCAACTCATATCATTAAAATATGTCATAAACTCTAAATAATAGTATACTCGACATATTATCACCTAAAATTACAAATAAATTACGAACCGCTTAAGACATACTTACAAATCAAATCTAACCACAAAATCCAACCATACAAGCCAGAACACATAATCTACTAATTTATAAATGAGAAAAAATAGGATTTTACCGTTTGTTGACGAAGAATAACAAGAATGTGCGCAAAAAACTGTAGAATCCGCCGCAGGAAACTTCCTTGAACGGAATGGAGCCGCCGGAATTATCGTCGGAAGCTAATGTTGGGTTCCAAGGGCTGTTAGATGGAGAGGGAAGTCGTTAAACACCGTGAACGCGGCTGTCGGGGAAGAAAATGAGCTGCTTTTGGCTAGAAGGAGAAGATGAAACAATGCCGGCAGTTGGAGCAATCGAAATGACTCTGGGAAGCTTTGAGACGAAAGTGCTCGGAAGCGGTGGCGACTCAAGTGGAAGCGTGGCAGGGGTGGACGAGCGGATTAGAGGAAGGAATATGGCCAATCGATCGATCACGATTTCTTTAACCTGACTAGTCATTAAAGTGGGCCGGCAACGGTAAATGAAGCGAGTTCTTTCTTAAGGGGTAGGCGAACTCATCGTGTTAACGTGTTCTTTCAGCGTCTACGCCACTTGAAGGGCATTATATTCTAAATTTTTTTTAATGATACTTAATTCCCAATTAAATTTATAAGCGATACTTATTTTAAAAAATTCCTTAATATTAATAATCTAGCGTCAATAATAATTTTAAAACTATAATTATATCCATAATTTTATTAATTTTCACATTATCTCTCAAACTCTTGCTATAATTACATACATATTTAGTGATTCGTGCTAAAATACCAAAATTTAAAATATAAACTATCAGTCTCCTTAGTCTTCTCCCAACCGATTTAATTTCTTGAATACATAAGATATTTATCTTCTATGAACCATAATCTTTATTAATTTCATTAATTTACCTATAAAAACATACACATATTCCAAGTTACTATCTAATTTTAGTTAACACAAAAAATTTAAGTAGACTTACAACTTTTTTGGTAAATCTATAATATATTTTGTGAATCCATGTTATATCAATAATATTTAGTTAGAGCCTTCTTTATGTTAAATCAAGATATTTAATGCACATAGAGTAATTTTTCTCACAGGTGTGCTTAAATCTAAATTTATTTATGTTTACACATACTAAACTTTTATAATATGTTAAGTAAGTATATGCAATTATAAAAATAAATAAAATAGTATGCACAAAATTTTAGTGAGCATTCTTTGTATAAAGTCTCAAGAGATGTTCTTTGGAGAGTTCTAGAACAGAAAGAAGTTAATATTGGTTATATTCAAGTCATTAAGGATATGTATACTAGGCTGTACTTGTGTCCAAACACAAGGAGAATTGACAAAATATTTTCCTATTTAGGTTGGATTACATCAAGGATCAACATTAAGCCCTTATCTTTTACTTTAGTTATGGATGTTCTTACGAGGCATTTACAAGAAGATGTACCTTGGTGTATGCTTTTCTTGATGACATTCTTCTTGTTGATAAGACTAGAGAGGAGTCCATGAAACTTGAATTATGGAGGTCAACTTTAGAGTCTAAAGGTTTTCGTTTAAGATCTAAAGCGAATATATGGAGTGTAATTTTAGTTGTAGAAGTTTTAGTGGTAGTGTTGTGACTTTAGGTGATCAAGTCATTAATAAGAGTGGCGATTGATATATTTAGGCTCTTGTTCAAAATGATGGTGAAATAGATGGAGATATTATTAGTAGAATTCAAGTTGGATGGTTGAAGTGGAGGGGAATCGGCTTTATTATGTGATAGAAAAGTTAAACTTAGCAGGAAAATTTTATAAGATGGTGGTAAGACTGACTTATGGTGCGAGAATGTTGGCCAATAAAAGAAACATAAGACTAAGTTAAGTGTTACGAGATGAGGAGCTCAGTGGATGAGTGACTTTACCCTTAGAGATAGAATGCAAAATGAGTATGTTGGAAAAAAAGTTGAGTAGCTCAGGTGGTAGATTAGGAGAGTAGAGTGAGAAATTAGCTCGAAGATCGTGGCTACTCGAAAGTCGACTAATTTGAGCTCAGTCGAGATCGGTTCAAGCAAACGAGCGATTTTGCAATGTCGAATTTATTTCGAGCGAGCACTGGCTCGCTTCAGCTCATGGCGGATCAGCGAACGAGGCGCTCGCGACATGCCCGACGGCGAGCAGCAGATCGCCGTCCGATTAATTACGGGCGAGATTAATTCTAACGACGAGCCGACTCGTTTGCATTTTCGGCGAGCGGTTCGTTTGGTTCGAGCAGACTGATTGATTTCGGCGTCGTCGGCGGATCGAGCTCGAACTCGATTGATCGACTCATCGGCTCGAACTTACGAGGATTCGGGCGAAGATTTTCGAGCGATTTGAGCGTATATTTCGGCCGAAATCGGCTCGAACACCCCAGGAGAGTCGCCTTAGATGGTTTGGCCACATAAAGCGTCGGTCAGATGGATTAGGAGAGTAGATGCGTAGATTTGCATCTTAAGAAAGGTAGAGGTAGATCTAAAAGACTTGGTTAAGAAAAATGATCTTAGTATACTTGAATTAAATGAGAATTTGACACATAATAGGACCAGATGGAGGCGAAGGATTCATGTTAACCACAGTGGGATTAAGCTTGTTGTTGTTGTTGTTGTTGTTGTTGTATTCTTTGTATAATAAATATGATAAAAAATATTTGCTCAACATTATATTACATAATTTGGTCATTTAAAATGATCATTCTATATCATTATATTGTACTTTAAATCATAAAATAATTTGTCCATCAACCTAAAATTATCTTGAAACTTAATAAGATTTAGATTATCATGCAATGTAAAAGATCAAATATCATTAGTCTTGGTGTATCCTCATCTAATTCTCCCTTTGTATCTTGATAAAATTGATAAAATAATCTAAATTTAACAAGAATTTCTTACTCAGGGTTGTTTGGTTGCATTTAGAATCGATTAAAAGAAATCTGATGTTAAGTGAATACTGAATTACGAATACTTTTCGGTTGTTTGGTTACATGTAAAATAAATAGCCATTATATATTTTACGTTGGGCGTATATGTAAAGTAAAGTAAATACGCGTATTGTAAATATTTGGTTGGATGAATGTAAATATTTGTATTACGAATCTTATTATATGTAATTAATTATAAAATTTATTACTAATTAAAGTATTCAATTAAAAATAAATATTATCAAATAAAATTTAGATAAATTATAAATAAAATTTTTTTTTAAAAAAAATAAATAAAATCAAATACAAATAAAATTTATTTCTAATATTTAATTATTAGTAATTAATTTACAAATTTTCTAAAATATTAAAATAAAATCAAATACAAATAAAATTTATTTCTAATATTTAATTATTAGTAATTAATTTACAAATTTTCTAAGATATTAATTATTAGTGTTATAAATAAATAAAATTTGAATATTATCATTTTATATTAACATAATGACCCAAATTTAATATATATATATATATATATATATATATATATATATATATATATATATATATATATATATATATATATATATATATATATATATATATATATATATACATATATATATATATACATATATATATATATATATAATTTTTATATTAAACATTAATTAATTAATAAGAATTTTTTTATAAATTAATCGTCAAGATTTAATATTTATTTATTAAATAATTTTCTTTAATAAATAATTTATGCTTTAATTATTTTTTTATTAAATAAAGAAAAATTTAATAATTATTTTATTTTTTTTTTATTTATCTGAATTATTTATCATCAATTTGAATAAATATAATTATATTTATTAAATCTTAATTAATATAATAATATTTATTTTAATTAAAGTTAAAATTAATATTATGAAGTAATTCAAAAAAAATAAATTAAAAGAAAAAAAATTTTCATAAAAAAAAATTTTCATTGGGGCTCAGCTCCAAAAAAAAAAAATTTTCCACTCCTTCAGCTCGATTAACTGTAAATACTTTCGTTTTAGTATTTTTCTGAAAATATGTTGGAAAGGAAATTGAAATACTGAAATTTCTGAGGTAATTACTTTTCTGAACCAAACACGTAGAAAAGAAGAATTGCGTATTTGGATTACATTCTCGGTAATTACCCAATAAATAAAGCATATGTATATCCAAAGTTATCCATCATGGATATATAATAAACTATTATTTGGACAAATGAAATTAACTGATGAATTTTTCAAAGGAGTAAAATATTTTGAGTATATGGCTTCTTAACTACCTTTTTTTCATTATCTTGATGTACTAAAAAAAATAAGAATCAAGCATACATAACATTAGATGAAGTTAGAGTTAATTTATATCAAAGAAGATTTCAACTTAATTATTAATATCAATCATCATATAGAGAATGTGAAAATATATTGACTCTCACCGTAGTGCTTCAACAAGTTATGCACCATTAAATGAAAAACAAACAAGAAGATATTAAAAAATAATATTCATTGCAACCGGCTTGTAATTTAATAAAGCTAGTGAAGAGCCTCTAAGCATTGAAGCCCAAAGATTCTATAAATCATTACATGCAACTCAACAATAATTATAAAATAGTTGCACCGATCACTTTTGAGTTATTTGTTGTATTAAAGATGCCTGGAGAATGTTCCGGTTTGTTGCATTGTTGAAAGAAATTAATCTAGCGATAATTTAGTGTTGAATGATTTATACAACAATAACAAGTATTTATCTCACTAAGTGACCATATGAATCATTCTTCTCTATTATATCTTATTAAGTATTAAATTCTCATTTAATTATAATAAAATAAGATCATTTTTTATCCTTTTGAATTAAATCTTTTTAGTTCACCTCAACCTTTTTTAACATAGGTCAAATCTAATACATCTACTAAACTAACTAAGTCATTGAACAACCGACGTTTTATGTGACCAAATCATTTAAGGTGACTCTCTCTAATCTTATCTAGCACTGGAGCTACTCCAACCTTTCACGTATATATTCATTTTGCATTTTGTCTCTAAGTGTAAATCCACTCATCCACCTTAGCATCCTCATCTCTACAACACTTAATATTATGCTTCACTTTTATTAGCCAACATTCTGCACCATAAAGCATGGTAGGTCTCATAATCATCTTATAATAAAAATTTTCTTTAAGTCTAAGCAATATTTTCTATCACACAATAGGCCCAATGGATTCCTCCACTTCAACCATCCAACTTGAATTCTACTAAAAACATCCCCATCTAATTTAGTGTCGGATGATTTATAAAAAACTAAAAAATTGGTATCTAGCTCTATAGAGTGCTAAGATTCAAATTGCAAAATAGAAGATAATATAAACCGAAGGATATTCCACATAAGAGGCTATCTTTTTGCCTCCAATTCCCAACTTACAAAGATTATTTACATCTGTGAGTTCTATTGAACATATAAGATAGCACCATGAGAGAATAATTAAGCCACATACTTTCAATCATCCATTAGCTGCCAATGCATAAAATCTCTTTGATGATACATAGACTAAGTTCAACTCTGAACCATAAAATGTTAGACTTTGGCTAATCGTTTCACGCCATATAATCAAACTGTCTGATCTTACTTATATTGGCCAATAATACGCTTTATAATCTCTCTATGAAGATGTTCAAGTCTACCTCTTATATATATTTTTACACATTATTTGTAGCCCATAGAATCCAAAGAAAAAAAATAGATATATACTACAACTATAGATAAACGAGTTAAAATTTTTAAAAGAATATGTCATTACATATAATATCTCTTAAAAATAAATTTTTAGATGAAAACCGTGTTTATGTAGACATCTAGTGATTTCCTAGTGTATTGTGTATTGTGTATTATCAGGTTGGAACACTACCAACAAAAAAAAAAAAACACTTATCCATATCATATGGAATTAAAAGATGAGAAAAACTCATGGTTTGATTGTCATCAGATGATCTTGCTTGTTGATCATATAATAAAAAAATAAAGATGCATTTTTTAATAATAGTTTGGAAATCTAATCCCACACCAATATCGAGCGGAGATCGATTATGGCAAAAGATTAATACAAAACCAAAGATAAATTACTCACTTATGTTATCAAATAGCAGACTCTCACATTATGATGTTAATCATAACTAAAATAAAAAGAGAGAATTTGGAAATCTAATCCCACACCAATATTGAGTGGAGATCAATTATGGCAAAAGATTAATACAAAACCAAAGATAACTTATGTTATCAAATAGCAGACTCTCACATTATGATGTTAATCATAACTAAAATAAAAGGAGTATTTTTGACATCTACAACTCTAGAGGACAAACATAATCTAACATAATATTGATGTGATGCATAGAGGGAAAAACTTCTTTGAAAATATTTCAACACTATCATGAATGTAACAGAGAAAACAAAAGATAACTTGAAAGCAGTAATGTATTTAAAGAAGTATTGTAAAAAAAAGATTTGAAACTCTAAGAAATAGACAGTAAAAAAATTCTAAAGCCTAAGCTAAATATTTTGTTACATAAATCAACAAAAAGCAGTTTGCAAGTGGGTATAATCCCGGAAGATGCCAATAGGTAAATATCAAATTTAATTAGATATGTCGATACAAAATTAAGAAAGCAATTTAGAATGAAGAGCCATGATTGTCATATCTTCATTGAGAATTTAATGCTAATTGCATTTAATGCTTTATCAAAACAAATATTATATCCTTTACTAGAATTGAGCTTATTTTTTAAGTAATTGTGGTGTGGTAATTTAAATGAAGATTCCTAGTAAACTTTTATTGTAAATGACATTAGGAGGTGGAGAAATAAACAGCAAGTAGAGGAGAATGATTTTTATTTGTTAAAATACATTTTCAAAGTGAATTTTTTTCAGCAGGTGACAATCCACCTAAATCCATTGGGATATAAATTATCAACATTTTTTGATAATTTCTAATAGATTTTTAAGCTTAAAAAATTATTATTTTCTTATAGTGTTTGTCGCAAGCTTGCACTTCACAAGAAAGACTTAGAAAGTAATGCGTAAGTTCAATGCATTGCTTTGATTAACTCCTTAAGCGCTTTGAAGCACACTTTTAACAACACTGAGGGTAGTTTTATAATTTTTTGTTGTTTTGGAGGGATTGAATTCTATTTAAAGCCAGCTCCTCCTGTAGCTTAGCTCAATTTTTCAATAAGAATTTTCAGGATTTCTTGATTTAGGGGACAGTTTCTTATTCTAGAAGAGGTGGAGATAGAAGATAATTATAGTGGATTCTTGAAGTCTCCACAATTAACCCCGGAACTCAAGAGGCTCTTCGATGGCTGTCAAAGGTGTTGTAGAAAAGAGCAGTGAGAGACTTGCAAGCGACAATAAATCATGGAGGAGGCTCTTCCAGGCCACATTAACCAGTGGAATTGGCTGGCCCTTGAAATACTTAGTGGTCTGGAATTGTCCTATTGCAGGGGTAAATCAGATGGTAGTCTCAATCAAAAAAGCTAGCATTTCCAAAGAGAAGGTTTTCCTGGCTACAAAAGTATGTCTTGGCCACTAGAAGGCATCATGGCCAGCTGCCAATTGGATGCAGAGGCTGGCAAACAGGTACAGAGCATGTATAAATATCTCTAACTAATTCCAAAGCCCATTCTTGAAGCATCGATGGGATTCTTGGAGATGTGGAAGGAATCTTGGAGTGCAGGAACACCTCATGCTAGTGGCGTTGGATGGAAATTACAGGAGTTGCTCAGGGTGGTTAAAGTTGAGAAAGGTGGCAATAGCAAGAACCAAAAGGCTTGAAGTTTTCAATCAGGAGAACCAAAAGCCTTGAAGCTCTCGGTCAGGAGCAAGGACAATGAATAATTATTAAAATTAAGAGCAGGACCATTGAATAATTACTGAAATCAAGAATATGGGTTTCTGCAACTTTCGGCCAACAGTTTTGTTAGGTGTGGAAGGTCAGGTAACTTCAATTTTAACACAAAAGTCTCACCAATAGCTGGGAACTTGTATTAAAAAAAGGATCCTGACATTGTTTATTCCTGTAAGAAAGTTTTTTTCTAATCTTTTCTTAACTTTTCCCTCCAATGTCACCAACCTAAATTTGAATCAAAGATTTCTTTTTGACTCGATCCTAATTCAAATTAAGTCAACAATGTTCAATTTTTTAGCCAAATTTCTAGCTGATTTGATTAATTCAAAAAATAAAATATATTAAAGTATTTTAAATATAAATACATAAGTTTATAATTACCATGTGTGTGTTGGCGTGTCCTCCTACCATTTAGTTTCCATCAAACAAAAAATATTCATTCTTCTTCCAATAATTGCGCCCACTACTTCTAATTCAAAGTTCCAAAATTCCATGAAGCAAATCAAAATCTTAGTTTTAGACCCACTCATATCTTGTTCACTTTCTGCTATAATTGGATAAATCACTCAAGCAGGATGTACATAGACCAATTCAGCCTCCTCCTCCACAATTGTTGTCTCCTTTAAATCATCGACAAAGAACTCTTGTACCCCGGAGAATTCATGCAGTATCATCACTAATTGTTGATTTTTTAACAATCATATTATAAAGAGCACCAACATTTTATTTATTTCATGTTATATTATGTCATCTGTCATTTAATGCAATAAGGACACGTGGTTCAATAATTCCTATGGATGTTTTAACTTGTTTTTCATCATTTATAGAAAGAGTTCAACTGCAAGTAATTGGGTTATGATTAACTATTGATAATTGAAAACTTTGTGGTTGATCATTGACCTCCTCTATCCATCTCTATTCCTGTTCCTCTCTATCAACTTGGTATATTCTCTCTCTCTCTCTCTCTCTCCCCTCCCCCTCCCTCCTTATCTCTAGCCAATGCATCCTTTCCTCTGCATAGTGTCAATAGTGCATAAATAACTAAGAATGTATCATTCATGACAAACATTTAGTTTAGTGTGTGTAAGAGAGGGAAAGAGAAAGAGAGAGAATGGAAGAAAGATAATAGAAAAATAATGAAAGGAATGAGAGGGAGAGAGTTTCATGTGTTAGGGAAAATTAGGGAAAAGAGGAAGTTATAGGGTAGAGTAGCAACCACCTCAATTTCTCAAGCACACACTTTCTCTTTCCTCTCTATCTCTCTTTTACATTATCTTCCACTTCTTCCCACCCCAACCGTAATTCCTAGAGAAATCATTAGATGTGAACTACATATGTAGTTCTACGTGCAAAAGGTGTGAGGGAGTACACAACTGTAGAGCTATGTTATTAATCTAAACCTAAAAGTTTCTCCACTTCTTGATGTTACCCTGGCTTAGTTGGGTTGCATGGTGTTAGAAAAAGAAGGATCAGAAGAAAAAAGAAAGAAAGAGCAAAGAAAAGCCTCTATGTTTCCCCTTATTTAAAGAAATAAAATACCATGCCAAGTAAATTAGTGTGTACAAATGTGAATAATGAACCATATATGACATTACTGCATTTAGTTTATATGGCATTAAACTCAAGAGTACAAATTATAAGAGTATACAGGAGAAAAAAAAGGAAAGATAAACAACTGCAAAGGTGGAAAAAGGGTAGGGTTTGTGAGAGAGGAATGAACAAGGGAGGGGAAAGTTTAAGAGAAGAAGATATACCTTCATATTCTCTTTCCCTTGAACTTCATAATTTCTTTTATATGAGATATCAAATTAGTCATTTGGCCACCCTAAAAAATTTTTTTTTCTCTTTTAATTTTGTTGTAACATATAAATTTGTCGCTCCTGAAAATTAAGACTGGTTCCGCCCCTAATTAAAATGTTCACTTATACAAGCACACTAAACCTTGCATCAACAGCTTTTGCCTTGATATGAGCAAGGGAACAAAACCAAACAACCTTAGCAGGACAATCTCTCTTCAAAAAAATTAAGCAGAAGCCTTTGCTTGAACATGGTGAATTAAAATAATAATAGTAATAATAATAATTAGTATCTAACAAGTTGCATCAAAGCAATTACAGGAATGCCAAAGTATCACAACATATATGCCATCTTTGAACGTTTGCCATATATTGTGTAGAGGCTTAAAAAAATCATGAATAATTATATGATATCTTAGTGATATGGATTTAGATAGACCAAGTATGATCACCAGAGCCACCAGGACGAACAAAAAGAAAGAGAAAACAGAACATTAGCAAACCACATCATACCTGACCGACAAAAGTCCACTTGATATGAGCTGCATTCAAGGACTGCTTTTGCACATAGGAATGCGAAACCTTGCTACCCTCCCCCACCACAATCTCCACCACCGAATTCGACCAATATCTATTCCCTTGCCACTCTCCACCCCGAGATGCTCCTCCACGATCGCCAGCTCGGCCCGTTCCCCCACCAGCACAAAAACTCTAGGGTTTGACAACGGTAGCTTCCGTGATCCCTCCTCCGCCACGTCAACTGCATAAAACCTCAAATGCAACGGCTCTTCGATCATCCGCACTCCATCAGGAATATAAACCACCGCTAAATCAGGAGCCCCAAACCCGTTCAGGTTCCAAAGAGATCTCCGTTGCGGAATAGTTCACCAGAGGCGGCCATCAGGGTATATGGTGTACCCGGAGATATCAGCAACGCTCCCGGCAAATGCTCCAGCAGGAAGGGAGGAAAGTCTGGAGAGGGGAGGTACAACGTGGCCGTCGGCAATTGTGATTAGGTTGGAAGCAGGAGAGGACAAGGACAGGGAGAAGATGGATGGGGCAGAAGCAGGCAGAATTTGAGAAGATTTGAGAAGGGACGTGTCCGTGAAACGATATGGTTCGTCTTTGGAGGACGGCCATCGTTGCGAAAGGAGGGATTGGGAAGAGGAGTCTGAGTTTTGAAGGAGGGAAGAGGATGAGGATGAACATGAAACGGAGTCCTCTAGCTTGTCAGCTATGTCGAGGACGAAGGGATCGGAAAGGGAAACAGAAATTGGTTTGGCGGCGGCTATGGATTTGCTGCGGCGGGGAGAGCGCAAGCGTAGAGGAGCAAGAGAGGAGAAATTCAAGTAGCTGCAGTAAGCCATGTTGCTGAGGTTCTAAATGAAATATTTCCCAGAAATTTATAGCTCGTGTTGCAGTTAGGGACCACACCAAGAGTTACGATGAAAAATTATTAATTTTATTTTAATTAAAACATAAAAAAGAATTAATAAAATTTATATATAATATATATTTTTCTATAAATATGTTTTAATTAAAATTAAAAGAAATGTGTGTATATATATTAATGATTATTGTAATTTCCCCATCTAAAATTCATTAGGGTGGCTGTCGTTTATGTTAGAATCAGAGTAGTTCATGGATACATTATACATCGAGTCAAGTGAATACATAATTGACTTTGTTAATCATCTTTTAAACATTGGCCAAAAGGATATTTAGCTATAAACTAATAAAACGTGACATTTTATTTAAATATTGATTTTTCTATATAAAAAAAAAACTCATGTATTTTCTCAACATTAAAGATGATAATAAATAGTCATGCGAACAACTAAATAAACCTCAACCAACCCAATGTACAATGTCATTGATGCTAAACATTAGTGAAAAATTACAAATCAATATTATTCATTTATAAACAATACTCTTAAAGTACTTAAGGGTTGTTTGATTTGATGTATTATGAGTGTAAAGTAAATCAAATCTAAAATGCAAAGTAAAAAAAATTAAAGTACTTGTGGTGTATTTGAAATGCATTAGAAGAGTAATTTATGGTGTATTTAGATTTTGCTCATTTTGATTGAATTTTAAATCAAATCATATAAAATTAACAGCTATTATAGTCAATGACGTATCTGTATTGTCATTGCCAATAATCTATCTCACCATTAGTAACTTTAATCTTAAAAAATATTTTATATTATATTCATTCTACTAAATAATAAAAAATAATCTCATTTATTTGTAGAGACTTTAATCAAATAACTTATACGTATTGTAAATAAATCACACTCATTTTATAATGCATGTTTCTTATAATGAACATCTTTTTCAGACAATCAAATAACCTCTTAAACCTAATTTCTTTTCCTGCTTTTTATCCTCCAATCCAAAAAAAGGTGCTTAGAGGGTCCACTACTGTATTTCTCCTCTCATTTTATAGCCGATTTGGTAAGAAAAAGTTTTAAATATTTCGACGGAGAGAATTAATTTTAAATGGTAATATTTTATATTTCAACGAGGTAACTAAATGGTTAAGCTTAAATCTGATAATTGCATAATCAAAATTTTCATATTAACAAGTATTATTGATATTGATTTTCAAATCAGTATTATTGAGCAAGCCCCGTAAATTACTTGAATTCCTAATTTAGTTTTCTTCTTTTGATCCTCCTATCTATGAAGATGCTTAGAACACCGACGATAATACTTTCTCCTCTCATTTTATAGCCGATTTGATGAAGAGGAGTTGCAGAGCACGCAGCAACGGGCAAAAATTCTCTCGATCAAACTCCCCTCCTCCACCTCCATATCCCTACTCCACCTGTTCCACAGATGCACCGCAAAACTCTCCCGTCTTATATTCTCCAGCTTCGTCTCTACCCACTTCTCCTCCTTCCCTCCGGTCTCTTAAAGAATCCTTCTATCCTGTTCCAGCTCACCGGATAAAACGCAGCCGGCGGCGCCGCCCTGAAGTCAAACCCTCTCCTCCCCTTCACCCTTTCCACCACCCTCGACACCAGGTACGGTCCGTTGTGACCCCACTTGCTCCCATCAAACGTCAACGCAAACTCTCTAATGAACTGGTACACAAGCGGGTGCTTTCTGTCAAACACCAAAACAGCATTATTGAGCCGACTCCAGTTGCCGGCGAAGTCGGCCGTCTGAGCTCAATGACGTTTCAGTGCCGAGAATTCCTTGATGACGATGACGTCGGTGTCGATGTAGATTCCGCCGAATTTGTAGAGGGCGGCGAGGCGGAGGAGGTTGGAGAGGTTTTGGGCGAGTGGAACTTCGCCGGGGTTGAGGCGGCCTTGTTGTAGTCGTCGGAACCAGCGTTTGGCCGGCGTGTGGTTGAGAAGGTAGGCGAAGTCAGGGGCAATGGATGTAACGCGGAAGCCAAGGGAAGTGAGGGGTTTCAGAAGCTGGACACCGGCGGGGGAGTCCATAGAAGACGATAGAATGAGGAGGCAGGCTTGGGGGTGGAATTTGAATATGCTTTCAATGGAAAGAAGCTCTCTTTGACCAAAGATTTCGTGTTTTGAGATCCAAGTCATGATGAAACGGGTTGCGCAGGCTGGGTGGCTGCCGAAGAAGGCGGTAGCGCGAGCAGAGAAGGTGTGGGGGCGCGAGGGGGGAGCTGTGGAGGAGTTGGGTTTGGTGTAGTTGTTCTGGGAGAGGTGCAGAAAGTTAGGTTTTAATTGTTTTGAAGAATTGTCTGTGAGAAGGAGTTGGTCATCGGCGATGGCGATAATGGATACGGAGCCTGCGACAGGGCGAGCTTTTAAGTCGACAGAACCAGACAAGGCCGAGGCTGTTCCAGGTGAGGAGGAAGAGGGGAGCTATGAAGAAGAAGGTGACTGAGATGAGGAGCAAGGAGAGGAAAAGGCTCTGCCTTTGCCTTGCCATCAAACAAATGAAAAGTGTTTCGAGAAAGGACGCTGTTGATGAAGTGCATAACTTACTCCACCATGGTGGTTCACAAGCTTTGAATGAAGTTACTTGTAAGAGATGGACTAAGATTAACATATATAAACAAAAACATATTGTGATGAAAACATTTTGGAAACTGTTAAAAAGATTTTAGTTCAAATGAATCTAATTATCACTTCCGGTAGTCATTATAATTGAATGGGTTTGATTTATGTGCGACTAATTGTCAGTGGAGCAAAATTAATAAGCAGAAGACGAGTATTATCTCACAATACAATTTTAAATAATAATTAAATCAATGTATGCATGCTTAATACCTTATTATATTATATTATATTATATTTATTTTAAATATGTTAAAAATACAGTGATTTATGGACGCTAGAGTTATCGCTCTTTATGATATTTATATAACATGTTTTTCCTTAATATTAATTACCAACTCACTAATTATTAGTAAAATATTGTTATAGAAAATAGTTCTTAAGTCTCCTTGTCATGCCTCTTTCCTCCTCCAACGGACAATGCAGGAAATGCCAACTGAATGACGTTTTTGCCTCTAATGAGTTTATTGAACTATGAACTAGTACCCACCGCCCTTAGCGTAGTTGATGAGGCGAATCTTTGTAGTGGGTTCGCGTTGATTCTTGGTACTGCACTCTTGGTGAAAAGAGAAACGGTATCCGTGGGCTGGGGTTGAGTTCGCGGATTAGTCATCAGAATGTATAAAATGAGTGAGATTAGGGGTGGACACTCTGTTACTAAAAAAAAAAAAAACTATGAACTAGTGGTAAATATATAAATTTATAATTGTTAAAAAAAATCGGTTTCAAAAGCAAATGAGTAGAGCACCCTAGCACTGGCTTACATTTTACATGGTTTAATCAGTAGTTGGAACATCCTATTTACTCTAAGATTGATCGGGCCTTTTGTAACTCCAATTAGATTGAGATGTTTCCATCTTCCTTTAATAAAGTCCTCTCTTTAAGATCATCGGATCATTCTCCTTTGGTAACTCTTCTTCAATCTCCCTCTTTGGTATCTCATCGTTTCCTTTTCAGGAATTATTGGTCCTTAAAGCCTGGCTTTAAGGATGACATTCAGGAGGTTTGGAACAATTACATTCAAGGAGACCCTTTTTATGTCCTCTCTATCAAGCTAAAGCTTGTTAGAAACATGATGAAAGGTAGATATAGGGATATTTCTCCCTTACAGCAGCAAATCAATATTCTTAAAGCTGAACAAAGTGAGGTTTTTAGGAATCTGGAAAAAGATCCTTTCAACATCCATCTCATTCATGATGCTAAGGATCAAAATCAGATACTCTGAGTTACTTATAAAAGAAATGCTATGGATTAAACAGAGAGCTAAGGCACATTGGCTTACTCACTCCGATGATGATTTAAAATTCCTCTAAAGGAAAGGAAAAGCTCCAATCGATTAGAAGTTCAAGCGACTTGGGGTCTTCTCGATCATAAGGATATTTATATTTTTTGTAGGTATTATGAGGATCTCTTCAATTGTGATGATTCTCTTATTATTCCTGTGCAAAATTTTCCTGTTGGGAGTTGTCTTTCATTAGATCTTGCTGCCGATCTTGAAGCTGATGTTTCTGAACAGGAAATTATTGCTACCTTGAAAAGTATCAGTGAAAATAAATCGCCTGGCCCGGATGGTTTCAATTCTAAGTTTTACATTGATTCTTGGAGTATTACTGGCAAATCTTTTGTAAATCTTTGTTCTTTTCTTTTCAAGAATTCCAGTTACTTATTTGTTTCAAGCATACTCTCTTAACTTTCATACCAAAGGTGAAACATTCCAATAGAATTGAAGATTATCGTCCTATCTCTTTATGCAACACATTCTATAAAGTGGTGGCCAAAATCCTTGCCAATCGTATGAAGAGATATCTCCCCTCTATTATTAACAATTCTCAATCCGCCTTTGTTAAAGGAAGAGACATATCTGATAATCTGGCAATGGCCTTTGAGATTTGCAATGAGTTCTCTACCTCTAATAGCTCTTACTTTTTAACTAAAATAGATTTGAAAAAAGCATTTGATAAAATCAACAGAAAAGCACTGATCCATCGACTTCTGGACAAAGGTTTTCCCATGAGATTTACTACTTGGGTGGAAGCTTGCATCTCTGATGTGCCTTTCTCTATTGTGTTAAATGGGAACATTTCAGGTTATTTTTCTTCCTCCAATGGCCTTAGACAGGGCTGCCCATTGTCTCCTTTCCTCTTTACGGTGGCCATGGACACTTTTTCATGCATGTTAGAAAATGAAATCAGCAAAGGATTATATAATCCTATTTCTCTGGCTGGACAAAGCTCTTCTCATCTCTTATATGCTGACAATCTCCTTGTGGGGTACTGTTGACTCCTCTACATTTACCTCACTCAATTCCACTCTTCAATCTCTAAAGCACTACTTGGGACTTGAGGTGAACTATTCTAAATCATCCTTGTGCCTCTCTTCAAGGATTTTGGATAATTCTCATACTGTTTTGGGTATTCAATTGGGTTCTTTCCCTTTCAAATACTTGGGGCTTCCTCTTATTAAAGGTACAATCAAGATGGCTCATTTCACCCCTCTCTTTGATAGACTACATGTTTGGTTGGCAGGTTGGAAAAGTAAGTTCCTTTCATTAGGGGGAAGGTTGCAGCTCATCAGGTCTTCTATTAATAGTTACTTATCATACTGGTTTCGTTCTATGGCTATTCCAGATGGTATTATCAAAAAAATCTGCTCTTTTACAGCTAAATTTTTCTATCATTCAGGGGAGGCAAAAAAGCTGCATACTATTTCTTGGGAACGTACTACTTTACCCAAAGATAAAGGAGGAGTTGGGTTACTCTCTGCTTCTTCTCTCAATTTGATAAGTAAACTGAAATTAATGTGGAAAATTTGCAAGAGAGATACTCCTTTTGCTAAATGGTGTTTAGCTAAGTATACATCTCTATGGAATCCTTGCATTTATAGAGTTTCTCCTCTATGGAAATCGATTGTCAAAGTTGCTGAAAAATATAGAAACAAATTGCATTTTCAAGTTGGGAGGGTAATGCTTTTCTTTATATTATGATCCTTGGTGCAATGGGCACTCTCTTTGTTATTGGTTGGGAGTAAATGGCTTGAAACATTTAAACTTCACGGAAGACCTAAAGGTTCACATTCTTATACATAATGGGTATTGGAATCTCCCTTCTACTTGAGTCCTCTCCTTGGTTATCCATTAAGATCTTGGATACTTCTATTGAGAACGGTGATTACGTTGGTTATTAAAACTTACTCTCCTTCTACCAAGGAGTTTAGAGAAGCCATCTTCGATTCTCATCCCTCTTTAGATTGGACTAAAGGAATTTGGTTTAAAGGCTTTTCTATTAATTATGCTCTCTATTGCTGGATGGCTTATATTCAGGGTCTCAAAATATCTGATAAATTAGCTAACAAAGGGATTGGAACTCAACTCCCTTCTTTGTTTTGTCATTCGTTTTAGAATCTCATAACCACTTGTTTTTTGAATGTCCTTTGGCTATGAAATTGGTGAGCTCTCATCCCAAATGGTATGTTTCTTTTCTTTGCTCTACTCTCCCTTGAGGTTCTTAATTTTATTAATGATGGGGAGCATAAAGTGTTACAAAGACTACATTTTCTGATTATTTCTGTTCTTGTTTATACCTTGTGGAGAGAAAGGAATAATCGCCTTTTCTCTTCTATCTCCCTTTTCTTTTATCAAATCAAGTTAAGAAGGGTCTAAATTGCAAAAGTGGAAATTGAAAGTTGCTTGGCTCGGTTACGTGCGGATTTATCATTAAATGGAAAAATTATCTTTCTCCTTAACTTTTTTCTTATTTGTGACTGTTTCTTATTTCTGGTGGAAGTCAACTTGCTGTTTCTGCATCTCATTCTTTGATATTTTGTTGACTTTTTCTGTCTTTGTATTTGTCGTAGAGGATTATCTGGATGTTATTTGCTGGTTAATGTGTCTTACTGTACCGATATTATTGGCTTCCTGGATGCTTTCTCGTTCCATTTCTGTTTCACCAGGAACTCCTTCGGGTGGCTGTGGGATTTATGGCTATTTTCACTATCTTTGTCTATGGAGGTTGTGGTTGTTTTTCTTACTAGAGCTCTTCTGTGTTACTCCTTTCTTTGTGTTGGCATTTCTGGAGTGGAAGGTGTTACATGTTCGATCTTCTTCCTGTTTCACGGTATTCTATCTTTGTGGGTTTTCTATGGAGGTTGTGTTTGTTTCATTACGGTTTCTTTGTTCAATTTTACACGTGATGGATTTCATGAAAAGAACAATCCTTTGATCTTCTTCCTTCTACATTCTCTCGATCTTTGTGGGTTTTGTGGAGCTCGGGTTGCTTTTGGAATGGGCGATGATGAGGATATTCTTGCACAACTTATTGATCTCGAATTGCTCCTCCTCGGGACGGTCTCTCACAACGATCCCTTTGTTGTGACAGATTCTATAAACGGTCAGATTTTTGGGGATTGTTTGGAGGGCGGCTAGACAACCGTGGGGGGACTTTCTTGTCCCTATATGATTGTTTTGCGTTGTGCTTGTTTTTGGGCATCTCTGATGTATTTTGTATCCCTGAGTCCATTGAGCTTTTTAGCTCCTTTTCTCAGATTTTCTTTTTTTTTGTTAGTGTTGTTGATCTTGTTTCTAGAATCATTGTCCTAGTTTAGTGTTTTTTTCTTATTACTTTAGTCCTGTAAGGGATTAGTCTATTTTGTAACTTTACTTTTGGAATACAATTGGGCTACGGCTCTTAAACTTTTCCAAAAAAAATGAGTAGAGCACCTATGGATGAATATAATGTCATGGTTGACCAAGAAAAGTTAGGTTTATCTTTAGTCAAATCAACTCAACGTAGAGGCAGGTGAGATATATAAATATATATATATAATATTTAACAGAAATTTTTTAAATAATTTAACTAAAGAAACTTTACTTTAATGCTTTATTTATATGGAGAGAAGGTTAGTTTTGGGTTGATTAATGTCAATTGGATGGATAGGTTGGCTCTGGTTAACTGTTAAATGTGGATTCAAGTTTTCTTCATATTAATTTTCATAAAATTAATCTTTTTTTTTTGGACTAGGGAGATATTAAAATCCCTTTTTGGGGATGTTAAGATATTGTGATCATTTTATGTGGACTATGAAGTTTATATAATCATTAGAGATATCTTATGATTAATTCTAAGTTATATTATTATAACTATCATCAATAAACCTTTGAGAGAAGGGATTCAATATTTCATGAGTGCAGTAAAGAGAAAAGGAAACGAAGTGCACAAATAAGAAAAATAGTATAAATTTTCAGGTCTTAGACTTTCTTTAGAGAAAAGAGATGCTGTCATTTTCAATTCCATCAACAGAAGAAATCTTTTGGGCAACACCAAAAAATATCTTAAGAACTAGTTCTAATGATAATTAATTTTATATTTATGATACAAATGTCTCTCAAGTTAAATAATGAATTGAAAATGTAAAACCTCTTACATAGTATGAAGCTGAGCTCTTAAACAATAAAACATCATTTAGTGTAATGGTTGAAATTATATTAGAAACTTCAAAATTAAGCTTGCTCATAGCGGAGCACTCTTACGATGAGTGACCCCTTAGAAAGTTACATCGATGAGATAAAGCTAAGAGACGATTAGGTCAAATCAAAAACTATCTCAATGATTGAGAGTTCAAGATGCTAGAAATGGTATTAGAGTATTACAACGGCTTGGAAATGAGAACTAAGTGTCATACAAAATAAAATGTTGGGAGCATGCAAAAGCCCTTAAGTAGAGTGAAACAAAACTCTTAAATATTGAGACTCCTTTTGGTGGTTAGAATTTCATTAAAAATTTCAAAGCTAAATGTGCTCAAACATGAGTACTATTTTAATGGGCGATCTTATGAAAAGTTACGCAAATGGAATAAAATTATGAAGTCATTAGGCTACAACAGGTAATATCTCAATGGATAACTGTTGACCCTCACTCGCATTCGTACTCCCGTCAGCCTCAACCTCACGTTCGATCTCCCTCAACCGTTCCCGCTCTCGTTCACCTAGAGTAAAACCGAACAAAGCCCCTCATCCCCCTTCGAACTTAAAACCGCAAGCCCCCTCTCTCCCCGTTCTCTCTCCCTCTCTATTCGCTCGATTCAGAAGTACCCGCAAGCGTCCGTCTCCCTCAAGCTGAAGGTGACACTCTCTTCCTCCCGTGCTCTCTTTCTCCCCCTCTCTCACACGACTTCCCATCCCGAGCGCAGCAACCGAACGAGTAGGCTCGTCCGTCTCCTCCTTCAAGCTGCACGAGCCGAACCTCTGTTCCCTCCTCCCAGCCGCACAAGCCTCTCCAATCTGTCTCACACTCTATCAGATTCCACGCGCGAGCAGTTTCCCGATCTCTCCTCTTCGTCCGTCTCTTCCTCTCTCTCATTTTTCTTGGACGAGAAATCCAAACCAGCCGAGCCACTCTCTCCATCCTTCCCTCAACTACCTGAGCCGCTCAGCCTTCCCGTCCTCTCTCTCTCTCTATATCTCTCTCTATCCGTCTCTGTATCTCCCTATATCTCTCTTTATCTCTCTCTCTCTCTCTCTCTCTCTCTCTCTCTCTCTCTATGATTTCAAAAAAAATAAAAAAAATAAAAAAAGTGTGAGATAAAAAAAAGGAGAGAGATTTCATATTATCTCGTCGATTGCATTGTTGACTCTCATTGACGTAAATGTATAAAATATGTGCAGATGTGCAAAATATATTGTGCTTTATTTTATGCAGGTTTGAAGACCTCGTCACACTCATTAAGGTATGAAGAGATGAAAATCGGCTAAGGTATTTCAAAATCTTGGCCGATTCGTTAATCAGTGGCGGGTAAGCTGTTAGATGTTTCATATCTTTGAAATCTTTGTAGATATTTCATCAAATTTTTGAGACTTAAATTTAAAATTAATTGGATTTTAAATTAATGGTGAAATATAAAGTCTTAAAACAAAATAAATTCACAAAATTTGAATCTAAACGAGCTCAATGAATATTAATATTAAACAAGAATGTGCTAAGTGAGAATAATTATGAATAAAAGTATATATGCCAAATTTGTGATTGAAATAAGATAATAATTGAGCACAAGATTAAATAACTCACTTACATGCTATAGCAATGGTTGGTTGGCTAAGAAGAACTAATTGAACTTTGTAGCTTATGTTATATCATGCATGAATATGGTTGAAAGAGAATAAGTCAAATTCAAATGTGATTTTGAATTCATGTCAAACTTATAGGAATGTTGTATGAAACTAAAGGCTAATTTTCAAATGGGATAGAACCCAAATCAAACTCTAGAGTGAGGTTCATAAAGAATGTGCCTTCTCAGTTCTTACATGGTAATGTCTATTTTAAAATGGATTGCAGAAGGCTCTCAATGGACATGAAATTAAAGCACATAGGATTTGTTGAGTGCTATTTTTAAACTAAAGTGAAAATCAAATAAAATTCATAAGAGGTTTTCACGATAACTAAATAGCTTATTAGCAAGCATAATTGAGACTTCTTCGAATAATTAACTTGTATTCAAAAGAAGCTTTGAATTTCGCTTAAAGGAAGTACTCTTATGAGTGAATATCAAATTTGAATGTTGAATTTGCAAAGATCTAATAGGTCTTTAATGAGCATAAGTCAACCATTGAAGTTTAGGAATTATACAAATAAATAAAATGCAAGCAAAGATGCAACCTTTTAAGTGCAAATACAAACCTAATTTTGCGATACAATATGCCACCGGATCTGTAATTCTACAAGCAGACATAAGGTGACTAAAATAAATATTGTATGAATGAAGAAACTTCTTTCAATCCAAAATTAGAAAATTCTTATTTTAATTATGATTTTTTAAAATCAATGATTTCATTAATTAGATGAAATTATCCTAAACATACTACATGTGCTGACATGGAGATTTAAAGTGCAAATTTTGATGTCTGAAAGGATGCACAGGCTAAATTAAGATTAAATAAATACGAAATTAATCTCATAATTTAGAAATAAATAAATATGAAGTTAACCTCATAATTTAGAAATAAAATTACCTAAATTACTAAACACCCTCATGGGTAAGACATTGGTTAAACTTGTGTAGGGATCTTTGTGCGGGTTGCTTCTGGTTTGGTCTTAGGATGAGTTAACAAAATCTAAAATCTAATTATTATAAGAATTTTAACTTATTAAAATATTTGAAGCTAATTACGTCATATGATAGTAGATTTGATCTTCTATTAAATTAATAGTCGAAGGATGAAACAATAAAATTAAATGATCAAGCAAACTCATAAAGCGATGATGGATGTGTTGAATGGAGATTTCAAGGAGGACACTTTCATCAAAATGTGATTTTAATATTAAATTAATTTAAATTGAGTATCAATTCAAATGCAAAATCTAATATATCACTAAACTATTATGGTTAAATGAAATTTAGTCTTTAAAACTTAAAGCAAAATCTAACTCAATTCATATTCCACAACTATTGTTGAAGGTGACAAATTAAAAAAAATTCTAGCTCACAAAGGAGCAAATGTCAAGTCAAGTATATTTCTATATTCACTCTCAATCAATCTCATGCCAGTAAGGATATGACCCATGTCCTCTGACTGCGGATTGGCCAGTAAGCTCCACATATGATGTAGTTACATCCAGAGTCCTCTGATTAGGTGGTTGACGCCAAATGACACCATTATATTATGATCGTGACTGTAACCTGTATATTCCCCAATGACTCTGTCTCTAAAGAGGTGAATCATAAGGTACCCGAGCAAGGCAAAATCCGCCGCCTAAGGTGGATCAAACTTATCTCCTTAGACAAATACAACCACAAGTCTATAAGGATTTCTTGGACGACACAATCCATAGCTGCTGAGAAGGATCCTTCTGTCAGGTTGGGTCGACTACCACCTCTGATTAAATAGACTAGGGACCGCGATAGCCCAGGATGACAGAATCATAGGATTTAGATCGGGCACATCATCGTTCCCCCAACCATCCACTTTAAGTTAATATGGTGAATTTCATAAGCTTAAATTTTAAACTCCATATACTGCTACTATACGACATGCATTTAGCGATCAACGACTTAGCCTTAATTGAAAGTTCTCTCTTAGTATTGGGAGGGTAATTAATTATATGTGCTATGGGAAATCTAGAATGAAATCTAAAGTCCTCACAAAATGAGGGCAAAATCGGTAGTGTCTTATCTACTATTCCATCTCGCCAAAAAAAATTTCGACACATCAAATCATACTCTCTTAATGTGAGAGGTTTGGCGAATTTATGGAGCCCATAGATTTGTGGTGACTCTTGGAGACAAGTTTCTCTTTCCATCTTTGGCTAGTCATATACATGCTATAAGAACAATAACATATTTGAAAATTCAAAATAAAAAATGGTGATTTAAATGTGTAATAAATTTAAATTACTAATGTATGAGACTATATGTCGAATGAATTATTTTGCAGAGTATATCTTTATTACACTATTATTTTATTCTGTCGTACATCTACATTTTGAAAGTATGAGGTGAAAGAACTATTACTAATTTAATCCCCATCTTTTACTTCCGCAGAATGGATCTACAGAGCACTCCTTTCACTGTTCAGCTAGGGCGTGGTGCAAACAACTGCTTAGCTAATGCCTTCATCAACACAGGAGATATTGGAGCTACCATTCAATTTGGTAGCATTTTCTATTATAGCAACTCGGTACCCACCCATGTCGCATTCATCCGAGGCTATCTTTGGAAGGCCTCGTTACTAAAGAGCTCTTACCGTCATATGCCAATAATTCGACAACCGATCAAGTTAAGGTTCTCTCGACAAAGAACTTCAGTTTTTGAAAGACTGGGCCAATCTGAAGCTCCTGTAATGAAAAGAACTGTCATTGGACATATTGTATCTTTGATGCCTCATGGTACAACTGCTTCGCCAACTGAAACTTTTGTACTTGGAAGACATGAATTTGAGGCTTCCTTATCAGGAAGCAAATTAACTAGAAGGCAAAGAAGAAGAAGAAATGCTGAGCTAAGGGCTTAGCATATCTCATTTAAATAATCCAGTGAATAAGCAATACTGCCATTATAAGTGAGTATTCCTACCCATAACAACTTTAATAATCTAAAATAGGTAAAAGGGAATAGCTCTACTGGTGAGGTGAAGCAGTCTTTTTGGACTCAACAATGTCAAGTTCCACCATTGTAAAGGAGACAACCTGAAACACTGCCCGCTAGAATACATAACGTCCTTAAAGCAGCCAAGAAAAGAGGCTTAATAAAAAGAAAATTTTAGAGGCCTGTGATGATTGAAGATACTGAGATTCCACCAAGAAGGTTGCCATATCTTATGGTAACTAGTCATCAAGCCAAATATGCTTCGCGTGATGAGCATCGGAGCATGACACTTGTACCACATGTCCAAGAATTTGTTGCCGAAAGGTCTAGGTGAAAGGGTAAGCAGATATGGAGGCCAAGGCCCCATGATGAAATTCTAAAGAAAGAAAGGGGTGTGACATCTGATGCACATATTCAAAATTCACCTAAAAAATAATTCATCAGAAGTGGATACCTAAAAGAAGAGATATTACTGATAAAAGATATGATGATCAACACCCTGAAGAATCCTCTAGGGGATCCCGTCATCAATTAGATTCACCCCCCATGGGAGAAAGTTGATTCTGATCGCAGTCCCCCAATGGAAGAAATGTATGTTCATCACAATGAACCAGAAATCTATTAGAAGTGCCGATCAAAAATTCATGTGCAAGAAGAAGATGATGAACATGACACTATGGAAGTAGAGGTCGTTTATATGACGAGACATATAGGTGAACTTTATGCTCAACATCATCAAAAATATTAATCTAGTGAGCTTGAACCTGAGTTTGATGCTTACGAGGAGAGTCATCACAAAAGTAGAAAATAGATCTTCAATATCTGAGAGAAAGAAGAAGAAGATCAAAATGAAAGGAGGTCATGGGAGTTGAAGCTATTTATATGGTTGAACTAAGAAATGATCAACCCACACGCTTTTCGACATCATCGTTTAGCTCTAACAACAACTGCCCCTGCAAACTCACAAGAAGAAGGACAATTAAGTTCTTCCCCTGAAGATGAGTAGGGTGCATAACAACAAAAGGAAAATAGCTAATGTATGGTGTCAATTACAGAAGATGAGCAGGGAGTAGGGAGCAGAATAATAAAAGGCACCATTTTTTATGTATGATATCAATTACAACATTCTAGGACTTGCTTGATAGGGTGACCAAATTTGAAAAGTCAAATTGCTCTAAGTCTGAAATTTATACAGATAAATCAAAGAGAAATAAGCCTTCAGGTTCAAGAAGAAATAAAACTAATGCCACTTCCTATAGCTCAAGTGGTAAAATCTATAATGTAGATAAAGGAAAATAATCAATGTACAATGGTGATATGGGAAAGAAGATTGTGCAACCTAATCCACAACCAAAATTGGTATTGGAAGGCAATGATAAACCTCAGACTTTTCTAGGTGGTGGAGAGCATCCAAAATAAACAATAAGAGATGATGAGCGAATGCATCTATCTTTAAAGGAAAAGATGAATAAAGAATATTCCTTTAGAAGAACATGTGGCTAAATTATTTGACAAGTAGTTAAAAGTATACAATTACTAGAAAGTAACAGGCCGAAGAAGGTGATCAAGTCAATGACCCAAATTATTGTCCCTATCATCGAGTGATCAGTCATTCTATTGAAAATTGTTATGTCTTCAAAGATTGCCTAGAAAAGAAGTATTGATGAGGTGAATTTATATTATTCGATAGTGTTCTAATCAACCCGAAAAGAGAATCTACAAGAATGCTTACATCCTCTTCCGCATCATCCATTAAAGGTAAAGAGAAAGAAGAATCAATTTATATTGAAGAATGTGAAATAGTAGTCTAAGAAGGCTGAAAATGTTGAAGCGGTGAAAGATGTCCCAGTGTTAAGTCAAAATCACCACTTGAACCTATATTTGACTTAAAAGAAATGCTAAATAAAACATTTTAGCTTCTTAGCAGCATTTTGATAAGGCTACTTCATCACAGCATGAGGAACAGTCTACTAAATGTAAGCCTCATAAATCAAAGAAGCCGATTAAGAAAAGAAGAGCAAGAAGAGAATTATAACTCAAAAGATTATTAATAACTTAGGGAGTATCACTATCAATAAGACAACCATTTAGGCTTGTAGATTTTATGTCTAAACTTATATTGTTGAATTGGATAAACAAGATAATGATGAATCTTACATAGAGACATGCCGAATTTTTTTATGTGATATCAGATGTTATTTAGCATCAGTTACTCCAAAAATGATAATGGTAGTTAGACAAACTCGTCCAACCCATCAAAATTCTTCTCATAAAAAAAGAAGAGCTTGAGGAGTTAACATCTGAATTTTGTTTAATGACTCAACAAGAAAATAATAGTTCAGATGAAGACTTATGTTTTCCCAACAGAGAAGGTTTAGACTCATCAACAACATCACATATGAAATGTATGAAGTTGAAAAGTGAGTTTAACTCTTTTGGTTAATCCTCTAGAATAAAAAGTGATTTTGAAAAAACTTCTTGAGGAATAAAGCATGATAAGGTGATTCAAGTTGGGTTGAGAAGTGGTAAAGTCTTACCATCATCAATGAAGGGGAATTCAAATAAAGACAAAGGCAAATAAATTGAAGTTAATAAAGATATCATTCATAAAAATCCTAAAATAAGCCTAAATCAAGTGTAAAGATAGATTATAATATTCTATCACATTTAAGAAAGATCCCTACACAATTAAGTGTGTATGAGGCTCACTTAATGTCAAGAGACATCTGAGAAACTTTAATATAGGCTCTCAAAGATCCAGAGAGTTATGAAGCTTAATTTGCCAAAAAATGTTTGACTGAATCATTGCAAACTCAATATCTTTCAGTAATCACAATTTTTGAAGAAGATCTTATGTTAGGAACAACAGATCACAATCGTCCTCTATATGTTATCACAGAGAGTGATGAAATCTTGATCAATTGAATACTGATTGATTCAAGTTCTTCTATCAATCTTATGAGTCTAAAAGTATTAAAGGGATTATCACTTGATATCCAACATCTTAGGAGGGATAAGTTGATGGTTCATAGTTTCAATGAGAAATGGCAAAAAACCCTGGGTTCTTTTATTCTCCTACTTAAATTTTAGGATTTGTATACAAAAGCCAAGTTTCATGTAATCGATGCTGATACATTATTTAGAGCTCTCTTGGGTCAGTCATGGCTGCATGAGTATGACATGGTCCCATCAACTATGCATCAGTGTATGAAGTACCTAAAAGATGGTGAAGAGTTCAGAATTCTTGGTAACCTACAACCATCCTCCGACCATGAAGCAAAGATTTATGAAGATGCAAAATATTTTATCTCTAAAAAGCTTAAGCTAACAGAGCCTCTTGAGGTGGTAGCATCCACTTCAGAAACTAAAAAGCAACCTCATAAGGTGAAAGAGCAGAAGTAAAAAGGAAGAAAGAAGGCAATGCCGACTCTCCTTAAAGCACTTGACTCTACACCAAAATTAAGAAGATTAGTTCCTCATTTGGGAAGTGACATAGAAGAAGAAGAAAATATTTCTGTCAAACTTAAGGGAACTTATAAGCTTTCAAGAAAGGCAAAGTATAAAATAAGTAATTTTGATTTAGACTATGACTTTGAACCTACTTATGAAAATAGGGTTCAGAGGGTAGCATCAAGAAAGCTAGCTCACTTGGCAGTGTTAGATGATTATACCCATCCCTTAGCAGTACTTCAAAGAAATCACTCCACTGGAGGCCCATAACATTGAAGAATTGATAATATTTTATGTGCCATCATTGAGTGAGAGTGGCAGAATAGGAAATTTATTTTATAAATCTGAAGAGTCTCAGCCTCATAATTTTGATCGGCCTACTCAATGTGAAGATTCTGATAAGATGGTGCCAACAAGAATACCTATCCACCAAATTATGAAGAATGATGCATAAGCTTAGAATTCATATTAGAACTACTAAACATAGAACTCAAATATTTAAGAATGTGAAGCCAAAGAAGTCCTCAAGCATCATGAAAATGATAAGTTTATCACTAAAGGTCTTGGGTTCATCCATAAATCTCATAAAATAAAGTTTGTTATAATATAATAGAAGTTGAGATCGAAACTAATAGTGATAAAGAATTTGATCTCTGTGAAATTCTTCTTACAAATGATGAAGAAGTAGAAGCCAAGCCTACATGTAAAGGACTCAAAGATGGTGGACAAACTATGGATGAACTCAAAGAAATCAACCTAGGAGGCGAGGATCCTGTCCAACTTTGTCAGTGCCCTTTAGCTTGATGAGAAAGTTGAAGAACTAAAAGTGCTACTTTATGAATTCATGGATTACTTTGCTTGGACATATGCTAAAATTCAGCTTATCCCCTAATATGGCAGTTCATAACTTGGCAATCAAGCGAAAATACAAAAATAAGTGAATGAGATTAGAAATCGAAGAACAGGTGATCATTGAAACTATGAAGCTAATTGAAGAAGGATTCATACACGAAGAAAGTATCACATTGGATAGCTAATATAGTCTTGGTGAAGAAAAAATGGTTAGATTCATATATGTCGACTTTCGAGATCTTAAAACTTGCCTAAAAGATGATCCTTTTCTGATAAAACATACATCATCATGGATTTTATTCATCTTTATTGATCATACCTTTTGGTTTGAAGAATCTTTGCTACATACCAAAGTGCCATGATGTTTTTTTAATGAGTTAATTCACTAGAAAGTGGAATGTTATGTTGATGATTTGGTGGTGAAGAGCTTAAATCATGAAAATCACTTTGAAGACTTGAGAATTATATTAGAGAGAATCATAAAATATGATCTCAAGATGAATCCTCTAAAATTTGCATTACATATGTGGTAAAATTTCTAATATAATTTCAAAATTTGTTGGTAGAAAAGAGACTATAGAATTCATCTTTTTTAGGATGCCACAGATCTCAGATGTATATTGAGGTGATCGGGTATGTAATTATGGAGAGGTGTACTATCTCAAAAGATAGAAGTCACCACCCTATAATGGACCTAATCACCAAAATAAGGACTTCTAAGGACATTGGGTCTTCGAAGTATACTAGAGATTCTTCCCCTACTTTACATGGAATAGTAAAATTATGTTTATTTTAAACTGGGTTCGTTAAGTTCCCTCCACGGACAAGCCCACATAGTTAATTACATCCTAAGGAATGGGGATTCCTTATGAAAACTCTCGATTAGGTAAATGATTGTTGTCTCTAAAGATTTCAATAGGGAAGGACTATCAATCAATTGGTTTTTTTTTGAAGAGCAAATAGGATTGATCAAAGAGAGATTTATTATCAAAGCCAAATGGGAATAAGTAGTAGATGCTTATGATGCTAAGAAACCTAGCGAGCATCTCAAAATATCTTATGGTCGGGCTTTACATTTTTAAAATTGATTTAGTTTATCTAAGTTATATATATTTTTTAGAAATTTAGGACTTATGATTCCTTAACACAAGATTAAGGAAATGCCTAAGAGGTGAGGATTTAAGCTTATGGCCCACAAAGTGAAGCAATCTCAAAACCTAAATCTAGGAGCTTTGGCGGTGCCAAAAGCACAACCTCTAAAGGCAAAATATGGGTAATTGATTTGCCTCCATAAAGAGAGGACAAATCCACATTGGACTTACAATGCTTGGGGTGGCCAACTAACTCTTCATACGATTTTAAACACATGTAGGCAAGTCTTTATGCTAAATGTAAGATAGCTTAGCTGTTGTTATTTTGAAAGAGACTAAGTCCTTAAACTCACTCCGTAAAGAGACTAGATCATGTAAAGGGCATGCTTCAAATGACCTAAATCTAATGCAATTCAAATTTTATTTTATTTTTATTTTGGAAAATCATTTTGATTTAGACTAATAGGATTCATATGCCTAATGCATGAGAAATAAAATTATTGGCCAAAATCATCGAGAAGGGAGGAGGTGAGTTTCCACCATGGCTCTCACAGGTCTGGTCAAGTTTCTTTGGAAAAGGTGGAAGTCCTCTAATCAAGAGTGAAATAAGATGCATTTGTGCATGATATTACAAAAGAAATACTCATCCAGCTAAGGGGTTGCTAATTTTTTTATCTTGATTTTAAACCTAAGCTTTAGGTGAGGTTATGAGTTGTTAAGTTGGGTAAAAGATTTATTTTCTCCTAAAGAGCCTAATCCTCATCCAGACCATACATAAAGCAAGGAAGAAATTAGGAAAAGTATGCCACTTAATGCACAAGCTAAATAAATCATCGATCAATTTATAAAGCTAAGCGCAAGAAGAATAAAAGGCCGTTGTGGTGAGACCACCACATAAATTTAATATCAAATTGGATGTGAGCTTTACCCTTATACACAAGATTATAAATGAATTAAATTATAATTAAGTAAAGGAATTCATTATTATGGGGTCTTCAAGCTTTCTTTCTTCTTTCTTCTTCTTTTCTTCTTTCTTCTTTTGGTTCCTTCTTTTGGATGGTTGGAAGGTAGATGCTCCAAGGATTCACATGGTATAGAGGATATTATGATCAATGCTCATCCTAATCCCATAATAATTATTCAAAATTCTAATTGCATAAATTTACATGAAAAGGAAAAGGTAAATCTAGCTAACACTTACAAAATAAAGGTCAGCTAAAACAAACCACATAAATCCAAAGCATGTATATTGGACTTATCATCCCACACATGGGTGACAAGTCCAATTAATATAATTATGCTTAGGGATATAAAGGACACAAGCAAAAGCATTTTTTATATTTTTATTTATGATAACTTAAGCACAATCCCACAGAGAAAGAATAGTTAGACTAAGATCGTCCTACCATTCATTCTACGAGCATACACCCTAACATCCAGTCTAAAACATACATCATACAACAAAACAAAGCATCACACCATGCATCGACTTAACCTAAAGCTAGAAGTGATGACTTAGGCTAATGTGTGTGCTTTGAAGGTTTGTGTGGTATGCTTAGTTATAGATTTATGTTCAAATTTTCTAAGTGTGAAAGCATGTTCAACTTAGAGGAGGGTTTCATTTAAGTTGTTTAATTATTTTAGGTTAATTTTATTTCATGTTTTGATTTGGTTCAAGTGAATTCTTCCATTAATTACTAACTTATGAAGAGAGAGAAATATGAGAGAACTTCTCTTTCCTTCCCTAACCTAAGTAATTTCTAAAGTAGGTTCACATTTTAGTTTTGTTTAGGTGAATATTTTGATTAGATATTTTAATTAATCCTAAGTTTAGATGAACTTTAAACAAAGTTATTCAAAAAGAAAGGCATTTTAAGATTAAATAAAATGAATCAAAATCCACATAACACACATTACTTCATTTCTTTCCAAATATATATATCATGCATATGGATGGACCCTAAGCATACCTATACATATAAATGAGAATATTTAACTTTATGATGCATGATAAGTAATCCATTTAATGAAATTTGGAAGTTGAATATGTATGATTTTCTTAAGCAGAAAAGGGTTTCTTTATCTAAATTTTCACATACACACATGAAAGTAAGAAAGGCATAAGTGAGTCTGAGCCATTTTAACCAGAGGTATAAGGTATAAAACTTACTTGGGGCTACTTAAAGCCTCACAACCTTGGGATTGTCCAGACTAATATACCACTTTCCTTAAATACAAACATGTGTATAAAAGAAATGAAATGGAAAAGAAGAAAGCAAAAGTTGCATTAATAGATTCATTTTGTTTATATAATTTATGTATGCAAGTGTAGGTAACCCTTCTTAGGTGATAGCATATAAATGAATAGAATATGGAATTAGGTGAGTATTAGGTCCTTTTCAAATGAACCATATATCTCACCAAATTCTATTCAAATTATATAACAAGAAAGAAAGGAAACCTATACTAAGCATACCTTTATAATCTTCAACATGCAAACTCATAACTAAAGCATAAGTAGCACACTTTCAAATTTGGTATTTGATTTATATATTTTGAAAATAGTTTGGATTTAGTAGTGATAATAGCCATTCATATTTCTACTTTAGCCAACACATACAAATTTGACATAAAGTAAACAATTTTATTTTTAAATTTGAATTTGAAAATATGAATGCATGAAATCACATGGCATACAAATTTAACATGTTGGGAAAGATTCAAAGTAATGAAAGCATGTAAACAAACTCATTTCATTTAAATCCTAAAGACATTCTTATAGAATAAGAAAGTTTAAAATAAATTAAAGTTAATTCAAAGTTATTTTTGTTTGGTTTGAAGTTTGATTTAATTTTAAAAGGTGAGATGAGTTTGCTGTTCCTAACCCATTCCCACGTGTTCATATTTTATTTAATTTTTTAGGTAATTAGATCCATTTTTAAGCATTGATTAGGTTAAGGTATGAATTAAGTAACTTAATTAACCCACCTACACCACCTTAGAAGAATTAACCAAATAATTATGAGCTAATGAGATAATATAAAATCCTGAATTTAAATTTGCAATGCACCTTATAAGAAAAAATCTAATGCAATTTGGCTCATAATTAAAGTTAATTAAGCAAAGGGGTTTAAGTAATTTCAAAACACCCTTTCACACATGTGAATTGGGATTTGATTCTCTTGAACTTAGCTATTAAACACATAAGCATCTACCCAAAGTAGATTAATTAAGTTCTCAAACTTTTAAATTTTGGAAGGAAATTGAATGAGGGAAAGTTGGCAATTCAATTGGCTTACTGTTTTCACTGTTTGAAAATCAGAAATGGCCTTTTCCAATCCCTCAGGAAGCTTGGGGTGCTCTCGATGATTGCTCAGTTCCTTTGCTTCAATTAGAGGGTGAGAAATTGAATTATATATCTCCTCCTTGAAGGATCGAACGACCAGCAATGCTCTTGCCATTTTGATCCAATTGATCATAGGCTGAGGGTTTTTTTATCAGTTAGGAGTGTGCATATGGTCGGTTTGAGCCAAGGAGTGGATTGACAACCTCCCATGTGCTTGAATTTGAGCTTGAGAGGGAGTTTGACTTTTCAATTTTTGACCATAGGGTCGGGTTTAGTCTAGGGACCAAATGGGCTAACTCAAACCCATTGGGTTGGGTGCACCACTCTTTCCTAGGTCCACTTGAGCTTTTAGAAAAGCCTCAAGTGAATGCGAAGAGGGTATGACCAATTACTAATGAATTAAGCTAAAATTTATTCTATGGCCTAGGGGTAGGATGGTCATTTTGTTATTTTTAACTTTGGGTATGTTGGGTATGTGGGGAAACTAGGTTTGGACAAATTTCATTGGATTTAGAATCCATTTGATAGGGTTTGGCTCATATTGACTCATTTAGGTCAAAATGGGTCAACTTGGGTCAAGATGACCAATTGGTCAAATTTGGTCAAACCAAGGTTGGGTAAAGTTCTATGACCATTGAAATATTTTGATGGCTTTGGTTTGGTTCAATTTAGATTAGTTTTGAATATGGCTCATATGACTTCATTTTGGTCAAATGGATCAAGTTGACCTATTTGACCCATTTGACCTATTTGAGGTAGGTCAAGGGTAGGTTTAGGTCAGGTTAGTCATATGGAGTGGATTTGTATCTTTATTTCCAATCAATTTTGGTTAAGTTCAATTTTGGCTCAACATGACTTCTTTAGGTCATGTTGGGTCTAAGGTCAATTGGGCTAGGTTAGGCTTAAATGTTGGCTTGGTCAAGTTCAAACATAAGTCATGAGTGAACTTATATCAATGGTTTCAACCGATTTGGCCTATGATGGATTTTGGTTATGTTAGGATTCATTTTGTGTTAAGTGTTGACTTGGTCAACCCTTTGGTTTGACTTGGTTTTGATTGATTGATTGATCACCATGATGATTGTTGATCATGATGAAAGACAAAGGTGATTTGATTCCAATTTGGTTAGGATTAGAATTTGGCTCATAAGGTACTTTAGGTCACTTTGGCCTAAGTGGGTCAAATGGCTTGGTCAAAGCTTGATTTGAAGTTGATTGATCTTGTTTATGGACTTATGATTAAAATATAAATCCATTTGCAAGTGATTTGATGTCAAATGGGTTTAGATCCATTTGGCAATTTCATATTCAAAGGAAGAATATGAAGGGATTTTGGCTTTGATTTTTGACCTAGGTTTGATTGTTTGATTGGAGTTTGGATTTATATATGAGTTCATGATTGTATGGTTGATTGAATTATGAGAAAAAATCAAGAGTTTGGCTTGATTTGAAATTGATTTGGCTAAGTTCAAGATTTTGACTTGAAAGGCTTAGACTGGATTTTGAGTTGATTTGAGTTTGATTTTTGGAATTGGTTTTGATTGTTTGAATTTATATTTCATTTATATATGTGAATATAAATGAGAACATAAATGGATCATGAGAAAATTTCAAGGATTTGAAGTGGTTTAATAATGATTTGGGTTAAATCCATTAAAGGGAATTTAAAGAATTGAAGGAAATTTTTAAATGGAATTTAATTTTTCGGTTTGATTTGATGAGTTTGTATTTATATTTATATATGAGAATATAAATGAGAATATAAATAAGTTTTGAGAAAATCCCATGAGTTTGAATAGGTTTGATCATGATTTGGGTTAAATCCATTAAAGAGAATTTAAAGGATTTAAGGAAATTTTTAATTGGAATTTAATTTTTTGGGTTTGATTTGATGAGTTTGTATTTATATTTCATTTATATATGTGAATATAAATGAGAGTATAAATGAGTTTCGAGAAAATCCCATGAGTTTGAATAGGTTTGATCATGATTTGGGTTAAATCCATTAAAGGGAATTTAAAGGTTGATTTTGAATTTTGAGTTTGATTTGATGGGTTTGAATTTGTATTTCATTTATATATGTGAATATAAATGAGAATATAAATGGATCATGAGAAAATCTATTTAGATCATGGTTTTGGATAAGTCCTTAAGAGAGATTAAGGACTTAGAAAGAAAATTTGAGGAATTTAGATTTTTTGATGAGTTTCAATCATAGATTGCAATCATGGATTTCAATCATTTGGAGTTGATTTGAGTTTGGAGAAAATCAAATAGAATTGATTTAGAGTTAGACTTGAAGGAAGGAAAGTGAGGAATGGTTCAAGCTAAGGGTAGGGAAATTCCTAACACCCATAAAGCATGACCTATTCCTATGGCTAAACCTTCTAAGTCTTATAGGGCTAGGTTGAGTGTCCACCTAATCACTAGATGTGTCTTAAGACTAAGGATCTCCTAAAGTTTAAGAGGAATCCTATGTCTAAGATGGAGATGTTGAGAGCTCATTCTAAAGAAATGAGGTCAACAAAGGGCTCCTAATAGGTGTGTGTGAGGGTACACCACACATATTGTGTTGATCAAACGAAAGATCACAAGCATTAGTAGAGACAATCTATCCATAACCCAAGGAGTAGAATCTAGAGCCTAATGCAATGTGGCTCTACTTATGTCCAAGAGATAAGAGAGAGGAAAAATTCACTAAGGGATAGAGTGTGAAGCTTCCACTAGGGAAGCAGGTTCAAGTCATCCACAAAGGGATGAGAGGTTTGATTTGAGTTCCGCTGGGGAAGAGGGTTGAATTTGTTTTAATTTATTATTTGTTTAATTCATCTTGTTTGTTGTTTAGACTCCATGGGGGATAGAAAGATGAACTCTTCACTAGGGAAGCAAGTTAAAATCGTCCATAAGGGAGGGAGTGTGAAATCCGCTGAGGGATTGGAATCCTAGATTCGCTATGGGACTAGAAGGATTTGCATCTCATTAAGGAGAAGCAAAAATGTTGATTTAGATTGATTGTTTATTTATTTATTTCATTGGATTTATTTGTTCAAATTTTTAGATTTTAGATTTTGAGATGAACCTTGTTAGTTTGTGATGGATGCTTGGTAGCCATGGAGGCTAGACCTAACTCATTTATAATCAAAGGATAGTCTACTAGACACATAGTAGGACTAGCCAACCAAAGGGATGCCTTTCGGTATACAACAACTGTACTAGGAAGAAAGCATAGAAGACTTACATCCTCCAAAGTAAGGACCAGTTGTTAGGGTAATCTATTGACAAGGCAATAGATTGAACCCAACCTAAGATTGACTACTGAATGAATGCCGTTGGGGGACTTAGATCAACCCAAAGATAGTCAAAGATAGATTTCATTTTTTAGATTTTGTTTTGATTATGATTGATCCTATTGGTTTGCGATAAATTGAGTAGGAAATGGAGGCTGATACTTCAGTTACAATCCAAAGGGAGTAGTCTACCAAACACATGGTAAGACTATCCAACCAAAGGAGTGCCTTTCGGTTTGCAATGGTCAAGTCTTAAGAAAAAATCAGGGACTTCTTCTAAAGATAAGAACCAGGTGATGATTGCTTTGTGCAATAAATCAACCGACGGGGGACTATTGAGTGAATGCGGACTTAATCAGCTCTAGGATAATCAAATATTGATTTCATTTTTTAGATTTTTTATTTTGATTATGATTGATCCTATTAGTTTGTGATGAACTGCACTGAATAGGGGTCATAGAGGCCTAGACCAAACTCAGATTTACCAATCCAAAGAGAATAATTTACCCACCACAAGGTAGGACTATCCAACCAAAGGAGTGCCTTTCGATTTGTAATGATTAAGTTTTAAGAAGAAAGCATGGGGACTCACATCTTCTAGAAACAAGGAACCACCAGGGTGATCGATTGCTTTGGGCAACAAATCGAACCCAACCTAGGGCTGACTATTGAGTGAATGCAGCTAGAAGAGTTAAATCAATTCAAGGATAGTCAAAGGTAGATTTTATTTTTAGATTTAGTTTTAGTTTTGATGAATTCTGTTGGTTTGTGATGGATCACATTGAGAAGGAGCTTTTATTAACCTAGACCTATCTTAGATTTACTGAACCAAATGGAGTAGCTTTCTGGTCGATGGGAGAGTTATCCAACCAAAGGAGTGCCTTTTGGTTTGCAATAATAAATTGAAGGGAAGAAAGCTCGGGGACTCACATCTTCCACTACAAAAGACCACTGGGGTGATCGGTTACTTTGGATAACAAATTAAACCTGACCTAGGGCTGCCCATTGGTTTGCGATAGTCATGTTAGAAAGAATGCGTCATAGTCTTATATCTTTCAAAGCAGAATGATCGTCAGGGTAACCTGCTTGTGGAAAAATAGATTGAACCCGACCTAAGAGCTACAGTGAGTATGACCAGGATTTATCTCAACTCGTAGTTAGGCAATTTCTATGAGTTGACACTAAAGATCGCTTGGAAAAAGGGCCCTTTGGGGGCTTGAATTCCTAATCCACAAGTGAATTAATTTTATTTGTTTTATTTTAGTTTGTTTTATTGTGGACCCTATTAGTTTGTAAGGGATCAAATTAAGAAGGAGCTTATATCAGCCTAAACCTATCTTAGATTTATTGAACCAAGGGAGAATCTGCATATCTGCTGAACAAATTTTCCAACCACAGGGGTGGCTACTAGGAAAAGGGGACTATCCAATCCAAGACTTAAACCAAGTAGTGTCTAAATGGGGTCTCAAAAGACTTGATCCAAATAGAGTGCCCACAGGGGATGGAGCTATTAATGGGCTTAATCCAACACCCTGGAGAAAATGACATGGCTAGTCATATATTCAATAGGTATTCAGTATCCAACTCAAGGAGAAAGCACGGGGACTCACATCTGCCAAGAATGGTGTACTATCTGGGTGAGTCGTTGTTAGCATAGTGAACATCAACCAACCTAAGGTGCACATTTGCAATCGACTAGGAAGAAAGCTGGGGACATCCTCTATAATAGGCGGCTTGGGATAGTCAACCATCACTTGGCGGTGCTACCACTAGTGCTTGAGTGAATGCCCGGGGGACTTATATCAACTCAAAAGTAGTTAAGAGGAAAGGAGCCTCTGGGGAACTTATCCTAAATCTCAAATATACTCAACCTAGTTAGAGCATGATGGCTAGTTCAAGAAGAAAGCATGGGAACTCACATCTTCTTAATCAAAGTCAACATGAGATAGCTCACTAGCTGGCAGTGTAGCCTACCATACTAACAAGATGCTCGTTGGTTTATAATGATCAAGTTAGGAAGAAAGCATAGGGACTCACATCCTTTAACAAATGACCACTAGGGTGAAACACTAGTAATGTGGTATGTAGACCTGACCTAGAGCAGCTAATGAGTGAGTGCTATAGGGGGCTTGCTCCCACATCAAAGTAGCCTGAGACAAAAGATTTATGTTCGTTGTTATGCATGTGTTAAAAGGAGTATGATGCCTCTGGGGGACTCTCTCACCTATTCTAAACACACTAGGGGATTTGATGAAGTAGTGCCACGGATGGCAAAATGGATTCCCACTAAGAAAGGATATTGCTCAGGTTCTCTTACACCTAACTTAGTTGTGCTAATAAAAATAGAATGCATCTTGGGTTCTCTCACACCTATTCTAATAGCACTGGGAGATTATGTTTATGTGTGAAAGAGGGATAATATGCCACTGGGGGACTCTTACACCTACTCTAAAACACGTTATGGCGGATTCATAAGATAAACAAATAACGCTTCGAAAGAAGAGAAGATTTGATGAAATGGAATCAGATTTTATTCTTTTATTAATAAATTATTTTTAAACATGATTTTTTTCATGGGTAATATTTCTTTAGATAGAGCCCATTAATTGGAAGCATCGGGTGTTCCCTTTACAATCAATAAGGCGATAAGATCCTCCTTGGTAGGCCTTCTCATGGGGACTTCCCAAGTGGGTTCAAACTTGCCTCCATCTTTCTTTGCAACTAATTGTCTCTTGGGACTAACACAAGTTCTCCTTGGAAAGACCTAGGTTGGACTAGCTTGTTATGAGCTTGAATCATTTTGGCCTTGTACAACTCGAGATTTTGGCACTCTCGTAGGCGACTCTCCTCCAAACCTTCAAGCTCTTCTAACCGCAACTTTGCATTTTATTCTGAAGTGATCTTGTTACCCAATGCTATCCTTAGTGATAGTTGAACTTCTAAAGGTAGAACTTGGACCCATACACTAAGAAAATGGGGTAGATTGAGTTTGAGTGTATGTGGTGCGGTGACAAGGCTTCAACCTTGCTCATATCGCATTTATTTATTATCATCAAGAGTTTTCTTCAATATTTGGATGAGAGTTTTGTTGAATGCTTATGCTAAGCCATTTGCTCTAAGGTAGTAAATGGTAGAGTATCTCCAGTCTATACCATATCTTCTAGCAAAGCTGTTGATCTTTGTGATTTTGAATGCAGTACCATTATCGAATATAATTCATCAAGGCACACCAAACTTATATATGATATGAATCCTGAAAAATTGAAGCACATGCTAAGCTGTGACCTCTTTGAGTGGGATGATTTCTACCCACTTGAAAAAGTAGTCAGTGACAGCTAGAATGAATAGGTGACCCTTGGAAGAAGGAGGATCGATCAGACCCATAATGTAGGTACCCCAACACTCAAATGACCATGAGGTGTAGAGGGTGGTTGGTGGAGGACCAGTGTACCCAACATTGATGAAATCTCTAGCTACATCCATACAATGCGTGATCATGAAGGCCGGTAGTATAGTCTCTTGATCTTTCTTCATCTTGACGGATTGATGAGAGCATAAACACGCATGTACCTCAATTACAATGCCATGGGCTTTGTGTTTGTCTAAATAATGTAACCACATTTGGTCAAAGAATCGATGATACAGGGTGCCATCAACAAGAACATAGGAGAGAGCTCTCTATTTCACCTAATGGGCTTGTGATTTCTCTTGAGGTAGTTTGCTAGTGTTAAAATAGTCTATGAATGATTGCCTCCAATCCAACTCTTCATCCTTTTTGGCAATCGTAACCTTCCCTTCAAAAAAATGTCTCTCGATGAGTTCAACATCAATAAGGGACAAGACTTGTCTATTTTGGATCCTTATTAGAATGGACTCATCTTCTAGACATGCCAATTCTTTGGCAAGTTTAGCCAAAGCATCTACTACTGTGTTCTTTACTCGGGGAACCTTATAGATGGTGAATTCGGGAATCCGGGCCAACAGCTTCATGGCATTCTCATGGTAGTGAGAAGCTTGAGTTTGAGAACCTTGTATGACCCAGTGATCTGGTTGATAACCAACAGAGAATCCCCAAAGATATTGATGCTTTTGACACTGATAGTGAAGACTAACTCCAGACTGACAATAAAGCCTCATACTCAGCTTCATTGTTGGTGCAGGGGTTGAAAAGATAGTATGAGAATCTCATCACAATTTGGTTTGGAGTTAGTAGAACTTTTCCTACCCTTGCCTTACCTGGGAGAATAGATCGTGGTGCTTCACCTTTAAGAAAAGAAGCAGCACCATAAAAATATATCTCCCATCGGCGGTTGCCGGCCTCTCCTAAGTTCATGATTTGTTCATCGGGGAGATCATCACTAAGTGGAGAATTAGCAGGAAGTGGGTGTGTTGCTAAGAAATTCGCTAGTGCCTGTATTTTTACCGCATAGAAGGGTATGAATGTGATATCAAATTATGAGTGGATTATGGACCAACGTGCCAAATGTGAATAGCATGTCATGAATCTGATGGATTCATCTTGAGATCACACCTTATGAGAAAGCATGTTGTGCCGTAGCTTTTGGGAAGCAAAAATTAAAGCTAGGCAATGTTTCTCAATAGGTGGATAGTTTGCTTCAGCAGGGATCAGACTACGGTTGAGGTTGTAGAGTATGCTCTCCTTTCCTTCATTTTGGCTTGGGCCAAAAGAGCACCGAGCAAGTCATCCAATGTAGTAGTGTAAAGGATGAGTGGCTTTGCCGTGATAGAGCTGCGTGCGACTTCATATCTGCTTGATATCTTGAAATCCGACACTTGCCATCCCTCTTGAACTTGGCATCCTTTTTGACAAGTGTTGAGAATGGCTTGCATCTCTTTGATAGGTTTGAGATAAAATATCTTAGATATGCCAGCCATCCTTGAAAGGATCTGAGTTGAGTTAAACTCTTAAGAGGTGGCATTTCTAAGATAGCTTTAATCTTTTTAGGGTCTATTTCTATTCCCCACCATCGAACAATAAACCCAAGGAATTTTCCTGAAGCTACTCCGAATGCACACTTCAAGGGATTCTTTTTCAGGTTATATTATCTTAACTATTCAAAAACTACTCTAAAGTCAAAGAGGTGGTCTTCCTTTTCTTTACTTTTGACTACTAAATCATTAATGTAGCACTCAACTTGATAATAGATGAGTTCGTTGAAGATATGAGTCATGGCCTGTTGGTATGTAGCACCAGCATTTTTAAGGACGAAAGGCATGACCCTATAATAGAAGATTTTTATCGGGGTTGAAAGTGTTTCTTTCATCTTTAGACATCTTGATTTGGTTATAGCGGATGACCCATCCATGAAAGAAAAGGCGCATGAGATGAGGATGTCCACCATTAATTCTAGTATAGGAAGAGGAAACTCATCTTAGGGCATGCCTTGTTTAAGTCCCTAAAATCGACGCCAATGTGAATTTGACCATTCTTCTTCTTAGCTGGGATGACACTAGCTAACCAAGTAGGATATTTTTCTTCCCTGATGAAACTAGCATCGATCAATTTCTTGACTTTAAAAATGACCTGTTGTTCAATTTCTAATCGCATGCGTCTAGGAGCTTGCTTAATAGGGGTAACATTAGGGTCTATTGCTATCTTGTGGACTGCAACGTTAGGAGATAATCTGAGCATTTCTTCATAACTCCATGTGAAGTAGTCTTTAAACTCAGTCAATATCCTAACTAAGTCATTGATTTCTTCTTTATTCAGCAATGAACTGATGTATGTCGGCGTGGATTTTCTTCTGTCCTGAGGTTAATTTTTTTGAGCTTGTTTATTGTTGAATGGATTTCTTCTTCAAATTTTGGAGGTGCATCCTTAACTTGAAGATCATTTGGATTATCTGAGATTTCTAAACACACATTCTCATAAGAGTTAGGGATGTGTGAGAAGAACTTATTAGACTCTAAATGATTGGTAACAACCAAACAGTAATTATCATCATCGATTGGACCCACTGTATAGAATCCTAGTCCTACTTTTAATTATGCTTCCCTACCTGAGTTATTCCAAAGTTTCTTGAAGTACTCTAACTTGTGCTTGGACCAAGTGTGAGGAACCAAACCTTTATGTATAAGATTTTGAACATGAGGCGAGTAAAAATCAAGTGGTAATTCCATTAACTCTTTAAAAGTATCCTCATCAAGTTCTACATCCACTTCAGGACTTAAGGAGGATGATCCCAAAAGAACCTCTTCACTTCATGTGTGTCTTGGAAGACTTGGGACTTCCTTAACTACTAAACCTTCAACTTTTTTAGATGAAAGTGAGGTTAGAGCTAGGGTTCCCAACTGTTGCCTAATAGTTCTACATAAATCAGATTTAAATGCTTTGCTTTGCTTGGAGGTCGGATCCTTTATGCGGAATGAAAGTCACCTCTAATGGAGGAGGTATACTAATCACATTAGACTCATCCTCAGGTTGGATTCCAAGTCTATGTGAATAGTAGACTACAAACTGGAACGACCTCTGTTGGTGAAGGCCAACTAGAGTCTTCCACCTTTAGGCGCCTTTATTTCTACCTCGCCTCACACTGGTGGAGGTTGAACCATTCTACCTACATGTCCATATGACAGAATGGACTGTGGGTGGAATGTGAGATGCGGTTCTATTTCTTTCTCATTTCCTCTTTCTTGTGGATTTGAACTTTTATTTTTCTTTTCCTTTTCTTTTATCTTTTCTTTTTCTTGATTTTCTTTTTATTTTGTTTTTGCATTTGCATTTTGTCCAAGTTCATGAGAAAGGATGTGTTGAGGAAGATAGTAGGTAGCATCCTCATAAATCTCAACCTCTAGTGAAAATGGCTTTTCATCCCTTTATTGACATTCAATTCCATCTTTTCTTAACTTGATGCACGATGAAGGGAGGATAGATCTGATGATCGATCGATGTAAGGCCTAGAAGCAAGCAATGAATGAAGTATTTAAATCAATGATGTAGAACTTGGCTTGTCTTCGGTCACCATCTCCAAAGGTAACACTATGGAACCTAAAGTTCGCTCACCTTGATCATTGAATCCTCTCAACATCATCCGATTGCCTTGGAGTGTGGAGATGTCAATATTAAAATAGGCAAGGGTCTTTAAACTCATAATGGTCATCGATGCACTTGCATCCACAAGAACCAGTGAGTCACTTGTCCATATTGTGTGATGTAGAGGGGCGGTTGTGCTCCAAGTCCCATAGAAGGTCTTCATCTGAAGGTGATCCCTTGAGCTTCTTTTGTATAATGCTTCCTCACCTATAGCGGTCGGTTGAGCTAAGCATATCGGGATCAAGAGGCCTTGATTAGTGATTCCCTCATCTCTTTGGATAAGACAATATATGCTTAGCTTAGATGGCAGATGACTTTCTTAGATGAGAAAGGACGTTATAGTCCACCTTTGGTCTTCCATAAGCATATCCAAGGGTGGAGCATCCTATGGAAGGGCTTCTCGATCTTCAGTACTAATGACTTGTTTCCCTCTATCTTGAGGTGTTGCCCTAGGAGGTAGAACCTTACCACTACGGAGGTTGACTTTGGTGATCTCTTGAGGCAAGGTGGTGGAAGGTTCTACACTTGAGCTCACCTAGCTTCTCTATGGGACCCTCGAGAATGATTCTAGGTCTATCTCAAGAGGTGAACCCATAGTGTTCAGAGTTGGAAAGTCCAACTCTAAATCAAGAAGAAAAAGATCAAAATTATTATAATTATTTAGACTTGAAGAGTTATCGTTGGGAATATAAGAAGATAACCCATCAGAAGTGATACAGATGTAATTCAAGCTAGCTTTATTCTTTAATTTCTTAGAATTGTTTGGAGCTATAAAGTTGAAATCAAGTAGAGTGAGTGGAGTAAAGGATTTGGTGCCCTTATCCGTTGATACAAGAGTTATACTAGTAGAAGAAACATAAGAACTAGTGAAAGTGGAAGAAGTCACTGAAAAATAAGGATGGAGGCTGACATGGTTGATGGCTATCTAAGGCTATCAGGGACATATCTTTCGTTATTGTTGTTGCTACTAAGCTCCTCCTTTCCTAGAGTTGGCACTGGGAACTTGCAAACCTTCCTTGGTGTTGGAGGTTTGAGCTGACTTAGGAACTTGTAAGGAAAGATTCTATATCTTCTAGACTATCTTCTTAGTTTTATAAGAATATCCCAACCTTCTTTGGTTTTGGTAGGATCACATGTATCCAAGGATTACCTAATGGAAGGTTGTTCCATAAGGTATTCCTTTGGGATAACTATACACCATCTTGAAAGCGTGTTCAAGCCGGTCCTTAAATATGAAGCAATCCTCCAAAATATGGCTTATCATGCGGTGGTAAGGGAAAAAGTTTGGATCATGACTTTTGCCAACTTCCTCTAGTCTTCTAGGCTTGGGTAGCTGGAAATTAGGTTTCTTTAAGAGATTCTTAAAGATTTTTCTTATTATCTCCCTCTTAAGAGAATAAGGTTTGTTTAACTTATCTAAATGAGTAGGTGGACCATTAACTGTGCGGTATGCATGCCTTCTTCTTTGGTATGGTGAGGCGTGGGCTGTCTTTGGCCATGGAGGCTGTGGAGGCGGTATGGCTGCCCGGAGGTGGCAAAGGAGGTGGAGTCTATTGAGGTCATGGTCTCTTAGACTGATCTCTAGTTGGCTATTTCCCCTTGTCAATCACTGCTACCACTCCTGGCTTCTTCTTATAGGCCTTTTGGGGCTTCTGCTTGGGAAGCTGATCTTGAAAAGGTAACTATTTGGCCTCTCCTTGTAGACTAGCCATCTTGTTGATTAGCTTCTCAAATGTCTTGATAGTGAAGCCCTTAAGCATGAATGCGATCGAGCCTTGGATATTCTTCAAGAGAATCTCAATGGCATGTTGTTCAGACAACTGTGATTTGCACTTCATACTTAGGTTACGCCATCAAAGAATATAATCAATGAGGGACTCACCAAGGTACTGTTGTGCTACAACGAGATCACCTATAGTAACCCTTTACTGAGCTCCAGCAGATCTCTTGATGAAGAGTTACTCTAACTCTGCAAATATCTTTACTGAACCATTTGACAGTTCAACATACCAATCGAGAGCAATACCCACTAGGCTACTGACAAAAAGACAGAAAAGCAAAGCATCATTGCCACCTCTGTTACAACAATTGGCCCTAAAATGCACTATATGTTGCCTTGGATTTCCATTGTCATCAAAGCTTTTGAAGGAAGGAGGCACGAAACCCTTGGGATATTGGATAACATCAAATTCCTCTAGGTAGGGTCTACCCTTTGGGCGATGATCCAGGGCTTGAGCCAAAGCTTCCTTCACGCTCAACCATGGATTTTATATATTTTTCTTGTATGGAGGTGCTTTCCACTACCTTCTTATACAAGCTAGTGCTACCCTGCTCAATGGGAGGTAAGGTCTTGGCTGGGTCCAAAGCATGCACTAACTCAGGCTGACTGATGTCGACTGTAGTAGGATGAACTAAAGGGGCTTGTTTTGAAACACTTGACACTCTAACAAGTCATATGCGACATGCCATCCTATCAATCTCATCCATCTTCTTGATGTCGAGTGTTGGGCTGATTTTGCGATGTCTTCTTGATCAACCTCATCACTTTTCATAGCTTGTTATTTCCTAAGAAGAGACCCTCTAGTGTCAACCATGCAGACTCCCATTGAGGTTCCCAATAAGTCATCTTCGTTGGGATTGAAGTTTCCTTTCTCTTCATCTGATAAATCATACTCTAGAATCTCCTTCTTTTTCATGAAATAATGAGCCACTATCTCATCTAAAAATGGTCGATCCCGGGTGGTACAAATATCTTGGTGGTCGGTGTGATCCCATCATGTAATGAGAGGCAGGACCTCCTTGGCGGAGAGTCAATCTGTGTGGTATACTCCTTTGGATGAATGACACTCTTACTACTAGGTTGTGAGAGGGGTAACAATCCTAGGATGTTCACTACCCTTGAGTGCATCATCATGGAATATCAAATCTGTCACCATCTTCACATCCTGCTATATGGGTAGAGTTGGTGAAGGAATGACCATGACATTTTGGTGCCACTCCTTCCCACACCACTAGGGAAGGTCAGTGGGAGAGACCTACCATAATGGGTGGGAGGAGTAGGATCCCTGGCATGTGGATCACCAGCAGGTGCTTTTCCTCGGATGCAGCCTTCATGGCCTTAGATGGAATGGGAGATGCTATAACCTACACTGACGATGAAAAATGAGGGGTAGAGCAGTGGGGTGGAGACACCACTGACTCTCGGTGCACAGGAACTGCTCTCCTATGGTGGTTGGTCCCATTGAGAAGAATACTATCAGTATGGTCGGTGTAGGTAGCACTGAAGAAAATCAATCAGCGAAGCGGTTGGCGGTGAACCTCACTCCTTAGTAATGTGAATGGGCCTCGGGCCCTCTCTTGATGAATGCCTCCCTACTATGGGATGGGAGATCAAAGATCGAGTGTCGGACTTTGAGCATCATGCTTCACCTACACGGCATAAGACATATCGAGGCGGCATATGACCTCTGCTCACAAATTATTGAATGCTAGAGGTGATGAATGATCCTCGGCATCCTCTGATCATCAGAGGATGGGGGTTTTCTATAAATGGTGTAGTAACAAAGGAAACTCATCCAATGGTTGAGCCCCATTTCCTTCATATGGGTGTTGAATCATCGATTCTGTTCTACATTTGGGTATGGGTAGGATGGGAGGGTGTGAGCTAGACCCTTACTCAAATAGGGGAGGCAAGTCACGACCGGAGCCTTACCCTTAGAGGTACATGAGATGGTACTAGCCTCAGGGTAACATGAGCAACTTTGGGATGAGCGCAACTAGAGTGCTAGAGGCTGGCACTATAAGCGAAGTTTGTGAATGCTGCATAACTTTCCTCTTCAATGAGGAGCAGTCAGGAAGGTAAGTCTATCACGATGGCAGCTTCCTGCGGTCACCTTGGCCGTGGTGAGGGAATGCCCTCACAAGTGATCTGCTCCCTCAAATCCACGGCCAAAGTGGATCAGGGTGGGTATGGTCCAAAGAAGTTAGCGATATAAAGCCAAATCCATACCATGGGGAAGGTGAAGAAAACTTAAAGAACACCATTTAACAACGTAATAAGCGAGGCTGCACTACTTGTAAAGAATCTATAATGAAATGAACTTGCATCATTTATGTCTCCATAGATTTTGAATTTTGAATTTGAAAATTTGAACCCACATCCAACAACTTGGAAGTGTTAAGTGGGGTTCAAATAGATTTGAAGATTGATTGAAGAGGAATTTGAATATGAATCCAACTTCACCAAATGTAGGTATGTTAAAATATGGATTCAAAATTTTTTTAAGAAGGATGCTTCCATAGGTTCATGTTTGTTTTGAATTTTAATGTTTGATTTGAGGTCCCTTCCTTTAACAAATTTGGGTATGTCAAAGTAAAGGTGAAATTGGTTTTATTTTTGTTTGATTATTTTGGAATTTCATTTAATTAGCAAATTTAGGTATGCTAAGTGAGATGTTTGAAAATGATTGTTTCTTTTTTGTGAATTTTGTTTTGATTTTGGAAAATTCTAGCAAATTTAGGTATGCTAAGTGAAGAACAAGTGTGTTTTGTTTGATTTTGAAAATAGGATTCTTAGCAAATTTAGGTATGCTAAGAAAATCCTAAGTGTTTCATTTTGTTTGATGTTTGATTTTTTTTTTAAAGGGTAGGATCCTTAGCAAATTTAGGTATGCTAAAAATCCTAAGTATTTCATTTGTTTTGATGTTTTGATTTTGAAAAGATAGGATTTAATTTGGGTGAATCTAAGTGTTTTATTTTTTTGTTTTGTTTACTTTAGCAAATTTGGTATGCTAAAGATGAAGTTCCACTTGGTTTTGTGAAATGAAAATTTTACTTAGTAAATTTGAGTATGCTAAATGAAACTCCAAAAGGTGTGTTCAAAATTTTTGATTAGTTTTTGGTTTTGAAAATGGAAACTTCTCCTTAGAAAATTTGGTATGCTAAGGAAGGAAGTTCCAAAAGTGTTTTGAATATTTTATTTTGACTTTGGAGACCTCACTTAGCAAATTAAAATATGTTAAATGAGGTTCCAAAATGTGTTTTTGGCAATTTTGATTTTGAATTTGGAGACTTCACTTGGTAAATTTGAGTATGTTAAATGAAGTTCCAGATGTGTTTGAAAAAATTTGAATTTTGAATTTGGAGACTCCACTTAACAAATTTGGGTATGTTAAATGAAGTTCCAAAATTGTTTGAAATTTTTTTTTTTGGATTTTGAATTTGGAGACATCACTTAACAAATTTGGGTATGTTAAATTAAGTTCCAAAGTTGTTTGAATTTTTTTTTTTGAATTTTGGAATTTGGAAGCTTCACTTAGAAAATTTAGGTATGTTAGGTGAGGTTCCAAATGGTGTTTGAAAATTTTTAGATTTTGGATTTGGAGACTTCACTTAACAAATTTGGGTATGTTAAATGAAGTTCCAAAGTTGTTTGAAAATTTTGATTTTGGATTTGGAAACTTTACTTAGCAAATTTGAGTATGTTAAATGAAGTTCCAAAGTGTTGTTTGAAAATTTTGGTTTTAGATTTGGAGATTTCACTTAGTAAATTTGGGTATATGAAGTGAAGTTTCAAATGTGTTGTGTGAAATTTTTTGAAAATATGATTGTTTATTTTTGATTTTTGATTTGGAAACTTCACTTAGCAAATTTGAGTATGCTAAATGAAGTTCCAAATGTGTTTTGAAAATTTTGAATTTTGGACTTGGAGACTTCACCTAACAAATTTGGGTATGTTAAATGAAGTTCCAAAAAGTTATTTGAATTTTGAAAATATGATTGTTGATTTTTGATTTTGGATTTGGAAGCCACACTTAGTAAATTTGAGTATGCTAAATGAAGTTCAAAAATTTGTTTTGAAAAATTTTGGATTTTGAATTTGGAGACTTCACTTATTAAGTTTGGGTATGTAAAATAAAGTTTCAAAAAGTTGTTTGAAAATTTTTAAATTTTGGATTTTGGACTTAGAGACTTCACTTAACAAATTTGGGTATGTTAGGTGAGGTTCCAAATGGTATTTTAATATTTTATTTTTTTTAAAATTGATTGTTTAGTTTTAATTTTTAAAAAGAGGACTTCCATTCAACAAATTTGGGTATGTTGGAATGGAAGTTAATCTTAATTTTGAAATGTGAGATTTTTTATTTTGTGTGTGATTATTGCTTTTTGAAAGAGGGATTTCCAACTTAATCACATGTGGAATATATTTAAGTAGGACTTCCAAATGATTTTATTTTTATTTTAGAATGAAATATTCATTCAATAATTTTGGGTATATTGAAGAAGGATGTTCATATGTGCTTTTGAAAAGTTTAATTTTGTTTTGGAAATGAAACTTCCATTCAATAAGTGTGAGTAATGAATGAAAGGATTCACATGTGCTTTTGAAAATTTTAATTTTGTTTTGGAAATGAAACTTCCATTCAATAAGTGTGAGTGTATTGAATGGAAAGGTTTATATGTGCTTTTGAAATTTTTTTGATTTTGATTTTAGAAAGATGATTGTTCATTTTATTTGAAAATGATCATCGAAATGAAATGATGGAAAGATGTTCATTTGTGCTTTTGAAAAGTTCAATTTTGTTTGAAAATGAAACTTCCATTCAATAAGTGTAGGTATATTGAAAGGAAAGGTTCATTTATGCTTTTGAAAACTTTAATTTTTGGAAAGATGATTGTTCATTTTATTTTTGAAAATGAAATCTTCATCAAAGTGAATTGATGGAAAGATGTTCATTTGTGCATTTGAAAAAAAATTGATTTGATTTTTGATTTCAGAAAGATGATTGCTCAAGTTATTTTTGAAAATGAAATCTTCATCAATGTGAATTGATGGAAAGATGTTCATTTGTGCTTTTGGAAAAGATTATTAATTTTATTTTGAAGATTCCTACATATACCAATTACAATAATTATTAAATGAGGGTGACTTAAGAATTTTTTTTTTGAAAAATTTATTATGTACATTTTTGAAAGAGTGCTTTTGAAAAGCAAAATTTTTATGAAAAATTGAATTTGTCTTTATTATTTTAGAATGAAGCTTTCTTTATCATAAATATGATAAAGAGGAAGTCTTTGAATAATTTTTTTATTAGATTTTCATTTTTACCCATTGGAGAACCCAATAAGATGAACAAGGATTGCGGTCCTAAAGCCTAAAGATGTTGGCTAACTCATCTCAAGAATGAAAGAGCTGCCAATGGAGAAGATAGTCGTTCATACCAAAAACACTCAATACTCAAAGACAATGATCATTTACCAAAGATGGAGAGAGGAACCATCCCTAGTGTAGTTGCCAGAAAAATCTATGGTAAAAAATTTCTAATATAGTAGTCACGTTTCAAAATATGTTGGTAAAAAAGAAAGAGGAGACCTATAGAAATTCATCTTTTTAGGATGCCACATAGATCTGTAGATGTACTTATTGAGGTGATCGGGTATGGCATTAAGGAGAGGTGTACTATCTCGAAAGATAGAAGTCACCACCCTACAATGGACCTAATCACCAAAAGAAGGACTCTTAAGGACGTTGGGTCTTTGAAGTGTACCAAAGATTCTTCCACTACTTTACATGGAAAAGTAAAATAGGATTTATTTTAAATCGGGTTTGTTAGGTTCCCTACAGGGGCAAGCCCCCATAGTTAATTACATCTTAAGGAATGGGGATTCCTAAGGAAAACTCTTGATTAAGGTAAATGATCGTTGTCTTTAAAGATTTCAAAAGGGAAGGACTATCAATCGATTGGTTTGTTTTTTTTTGAAGAGCAAATTAGATTGATCAAAGAGCCAAATGGGAATAAGTAGGAGATGCTCACGATACTAGGAAACCTAGTGAGCATTTCAAACTATCCTATGGTTGGAATTTACATTTTTGAAATTGATTTAGTTTATTTGAGGTGCATTTTTTTTAGAAATTTAGGACTTTTGATTCCTTAACACAAGATTAAGGAAATGCCTAAGAGGTGAGGATTTAAGCATATGATCCACAAATAGGAGAAGCAACCTCTAAACCTAAATCTAGGGAGCTTTGGCGAGGGCCAAAAGCACAACCTAAATCTAAGGCAAAAAATGGGTAATTGGTTTGCCTCTACAAGAGAGGATAAACCATGACGGCTTGGACTTTAGGGTGGCCACCAACTAACTCCTCCTATAATTTTAAACACATGTAGGCAAGTCTTTATGCTTAATGCAAGATAGCTAGGCTGTTGTTATTTAGAAAGATACTAAGTCCTTAAACTCACTCCCTAAAGAGACTAGATCATTTAAAGGGGCATGCTTCAAATGGCTTAAATCTAATGCAATTCAAATATCATTTTATTTATATTTTGGACAATCATTTTTGACTAAGGCTAATAGGATTCATATGCCTAATACATGAGAAATAGAGTTATTGGCCAAAATTAGTGATAAGGAGGAGGTGAGTTTCCATGGCTCTCAAGGTCAAGCTAAGTTTCTCAGAAAAGGTGGAAACCCTCAATCAAGAGTGAAATAAGATGCATTTGTGCATGATATTACAAAATAAATGCTCATCCACTAAGGGTTGCTAATTCTTTTATCTTGATTTTAAGCCTAAGCTTTAGGTGAGGTTATGAGTTATTAAGTTAGGTAAAAGATTTATTTTTTTTAAAGAGCCTAATCCTCATCTAGGCCATACATAAAGCAAGGAAGAAACTAGGAAAAGCATATCATTTAATGCACAAGCTAAACAAATCATTGATCAATTTATAAAGCTAAGCATAAAAAGAATAAAAGGTCATTTGTGGTGGACCACCACAAACCAAAATATCAAATTGGTAGCTCTACCCTTTACAACCAGTTACAAATGAATTAAATTACAATTAAGCAAGAATTCATTGTTATGGGGTCTTCAAGCTTTCTTTCTTCTTTCTTCTTTTCTTCTATCTTCTTCTTTTCTTCTTTCTTCTTTTGTATGGTTGGAAGGTTGATGCTCCAAGGCTTCACATGGTATATAAGATAGGATCTTATGACTAATGCTCATCCTACTCCCCATAACAATCATTCTAAATCCTAATTATACAATTTTACATGAAAAGGAAAAGGTAAATCTAGCTAATACGTGCAAAATAAAGGTTAGCTAAAATAAACCACACAAATCTCAAGCATGTATATTGGACTTATCACCCCACACATGGGTGAGTAAGTCCACCTGTCCTATGAATTATGCTTAGGGATATAAAGCACCTGCAAGCAAAAGCATTTTTTATATTTTTATTTATGATAGCGCCCTTTAAGCACAATCCCCTATGGAAAATAATAGTTAGACTAATATCATTCTACCATTCATTCAACGAGCATACACCCTAGCATCCAATCTAAACATACATCACAATACAAAACAAAGCATCAAACCATGCACCGACCTAACTTAAAGCTATGAGTGGTGACTTAGGCTAATGTGTGTGCTTTGAAGGTTTGTGTGGTATGTTAGCTATGACTTTAGGTTTAAATTTTCTAATTGTGAAAGCATGTTCAACTTAGAGGAGGGTCTTATTTAAAATGTTTAATTATTTTGGGTTGATTTTATTTCATGTTTTGACTTGGTTCAAGTGAATCCTACCATTAATTACTAAGTTATGAAGAGAGGGAAAATGGTGAGAACTTCTCTTTCCTTCCCTAACCTAAGTAATTTCTAAAGTAGGCTCACATTTTAGTTTTATTTTTGATTAGATCTTTTAATTAATCCTATGTTTAGATGAACTCTAAACAAACCTATTCGAAAGAAAGATATTTTAAGATTAAATAAAATGAATCAAAATTCACATAACACACATTACTTCATTTCTTTCCCAACATATATATCATGCATATGGATGGACCCTAAGGATACCTATACATGAAAATGAGAATATTTAACACACTTTATGATGCATGGTAGGTAATCCATTTAAGGAAATTTGGAAGTTGAATATGCATGATTTTCTTAAGTAGGTTATCCAATTTTTCACATACACACATGAAAGTAAGAAAGGCATAAGTGAGTACAGCGCCATTGTTAACCAGAGGTGTAAGGTATAAAACATACTTAGGACTACTTAAAGCCTCACAACCTCGGGGTTGTCTAGACTAATATACCACATTCCTTAAATACAAACATGTGTATAAAAGAAATGAAATGGAAAAGAAGAATGCAAAAGTTACATTAATAGATTCATTTTGTTTATGTAATTTATGTATGCAAGTGTAGGTAACCCTTCTTAGTTGATAGCATAGAGATGAATAGGATATGGAATTTTGTGAGTATTAGGTCTTTTCAAATGAACCATATCACCAAATTCTATTCATAACATAAGAAAGAAAGGAAACCTATGATAAGCATACCTTTATAATCTTCAGCATACAAACTCATAACTAAAGTATAAGTAGCACACTTTTAGATTTGATATTTGATTTATATTTTTTGAAAATAGTTTAGATTTAGTAGTGTAAATATCCATTCATATTTCTACTTTAGCCAAACACATGGAAATTTGACATAAAGTAAACAATTTCATTTTTAAATTTGAATTTGAAAAATATGAATGCATGAAATCACATGGCATAAAAATTTAACATGTTAGGGAAAGATTCAAAGTAATGAAAGCATGTAAACAAACTCACTTCATTTAAATCCTAAAGACATTCTTATAGAATAAGAAAGTTTAAGATAAATCAAAGTGAATTCAAAGTGATTTTTGTTTGGTTTGAAGTTTGGTTTAATTTTAAAAAAGTGGGATGAGTTTGCTATTCCTAACCCATTTCCGCATGTGTTTGATATTTTTGTTTCATTTTTAGGTAATTAGATCCATTTTTAAGCATTGATTAGGTTAAGGTATGAATTAAGTAACTTAATTAATCCTTACCTACACCACCTTAGAAGAATTAACCAAATAATTATGAGCCAATTAGATGACATAAAGCCCACAAGGAATTTGAATTCGAAATGCACCTAATAAGGAAAAGGCCTAATGCAATTTGGCTAATAATTAAAAGTTAATTAAGCTAAGGGGGTTAGCTTAAGTAATTTCAAAACACCTTTTCACACATGTGAATTGGGTTTTGATTCCCTTAATTGAACTTAGGCTATTAAACACCTAAGCATCTACCCAAAGTAGATTATTTAAGCTTTGAAACTTTTTAGAAATTTTGGAAATTGATTAAGTGGATAATTAATGAATTAACCCTTAATTAAAAGGAGATTAAGGAGAGAAAAGGGGGTTTAGGGAATAGTTTAGGGGAAATAGCCCAAAAAAATTTCATAAACCTCCTACTTACTGGATCTAACCTTAATCAACCCTAATCATAGGTTAAAATCACTAATCATACCCTAATTATGCTTAATTATATAAGGAGGGTAATTAGGAAATTCATATGCAATTATTCTAATCAAGCCTTCAATAAATCCCAGGAAAATTTGGGGAGGTAGAAGACATTCCTCGAAACATACCCAAGAAATTTGGGATTAATCAGAGGCCTAATTAAAAGTAATTAGCAAAATAAGTTTTATAATAAAACCCAAATTCAGAGAAAAGCATAGTTCAAAACTCATCAAAATTAATTTTAAAATGTTCTAGGTTTAATTATCTATCCATAGATTTTATTTCACATTTTTTTGAATTTTCTAGCAAGATTTATGAATTTTGGAAGATCTCTAAGTGAATTAGGAATTAATTAAGCATTTTAAATAATCCCTAACTAATCGTCGATCACGATGTGTGGCGGTGGTCAGCAACATACATCATCAGTGGATCACTTAAGTTGTCACATCTTGAGCGGTGGCTGCCTAATTCTTTTTTTTGATCATGGATGATAGGATCTCCCACATTTTAAAAGGGTAAAGGATTTCTAAATAGATTATCTCGTATCCATATAAAATGCTGGATGGATGGTGATCTCCCAAGTTCTTCCTTGATAAGCGTCCATGATCAAGGGAAGATCAAGCTCATCATGGATTCCAATCAAACAACCCACACCATCTAGAGGCAAAAATCCAATGGTAAAATCAATGCGAAAATTTCTTTCACAAAGCTCCACATGGCGTTGAGTTTAATGGTCAAAATCCATACCTCACGGTGATCACGTGCTCGATTCCTTGAAGCTTCATGTTGAGACGAAGCCTTGTTGAGTATGAGCTTGGGTTGAGTGGATTGATGTATGGACTCCTCCTTAGGTTCTTGCGGCTTTGATCCATTGGATCCTTCCTTACTGTGGGAACTCCAATAGAAGCTTAGGTGCACTCAACTTAGCTCCTTGATGAAGTGTGCAAAAGCAATTGGAAGGAAATTGAGTGAGGAAGAAGTTGGCAATTCAATTGGCTTCCCCTATTTTCACTATTTGAAAATCGAGAAATGGCCTTTTCAAATCCCCTCTAGGAAGCTTGGGAGTGCTCTCTAATGATTGCTCTAAATTCCTTTGCTTCAATCGGAGAGGAAGTGAGAATTGGGTGAATTAGTATATCTCCCCCTTGAAGGATCGAACGACCGACAATGCACTTGCCATTTTGATCCAATTGATCATAGACTGAGGGTTGTTTGATCAATTAGGAGTGTGCACATGGTTGATTTGAGCCAAGGAGTGGATTGGCAACCTCCCATGTTCTTGAATTTGAGCTTGAGAGGGAGTTTGAATTTTTGATTTTAGACCAAAAGGTCGGGTTTGGTCTAGGGACCAAATGGGCTGACCCAAAGCCATTGGGTTGGGTGCGCCACTCTCCCCTAGGTCCCCTTGAGCTTTTAGGAAAGCCTCAAGTGAAAGTGAAGAGGGTATGGCCAAATTACCCATGGATTAGGCTAAAATTTGTTCTATGGCCTAGGGTAGGATGGTTATTTTGCTATTTTTTCAATTTGGGTATGTTAGGTATGTGGAGAAACTAGGTTTGGCCAAGTTTCATGGGATTTAGAATCCATTTGATAGGGTTTGGCACATGTTGACCCATTTAGGTCAAAATTGGTCAACTTAGGTTAAGTTGACCAATTGGTCAAATTGGATCAAACCAAGGGTTGGGTTAAGTTCCTATGACCATTTGAAATGTTTTGGTGGCTTTGGTTTGGTTCAATTTGGATTAGTTTTGAATATGGATCATATGACTTCTTTTAGGTCAAATGGGTCAAGTTGACATATTTGATCCATTTGACCTATTTGAGGTAGGTCAAGGGTAGGTATAGGTTAGGTTAGTCATATGGAGTGGATTGGTTTCTTTATTTCTAATCAATTTTGGTTAAGTTTAATTTTGGCTCAACATGACCCCTTTAGGTCATGTTGGGCTAAGGTCAATTAGGCTAGGTTAGGCTCAAATGTTGGCTTGGTAAAGTTCAAACATAGGTCATGAGTGAACTTAGATCAATGGTTTCAACCAATTTGGCCTATGGTGGATTTTGGCTATGTTAAGTTTCATTTTGGGTTAAGTGTTGACTTGGTCAACCCTTAGGTTTGACTTAGTTTTGACCAAATTTGATTGATTGATCATCCCATGATGATTGTTGATCATGATGAGGGGCAAAGATAAGTTTGATTCAATCCAATTTGGTTAGGATTAGAATTTGTCTCATAAGAATACTTTAGGTCATTTTGGATCAAGTGAGCCTAAGTGGGTCAAATGGCTTGGTCAAAGGTTGATTTGAAGTTGATTGAACTTGTTTATGGACTTATGATTGAAATATAAATCCAATTACAAGTGGTTTGATGTCAAATGGGTTTAGATCCATTTGGCAATTTCATATTCAAAGGAAGAATATGAAGGGATTTTGGCTTTGATTTTTGACCTAGGTTTTGATTGTTTGATTGGCGTTTGGATTTATATATGAGTTCATGATTGTAGGGTTGATTGAATTATGAGAGAAAATCAAGAGTTTGGCTTGATTTGAAATTGATTTGGCTAAGTTCAAGATTTTGACTTGAAAGGCTTAGATTGGATTTGAGTTGATTTGAGTTTGATTTTTTGGAATGGTTTTAATTGTTTGAATTTATATTTCATTTATATATGTGATGAGTTTGTATTCATATTTCATTTATATGAGAGTATAAATGAGAATAAAAATAAGTTTTGAGAAAATTCCATGAATTTGATTTGGTTTGAACATGATTTGGGTTAAATCCATTAAAGAGAATTTAAATAATTTAAGGAAATTTTTAATTGAAATTTAATTTTTTTAGTTTGATTTGATGAGTTTTTATTTATATTTCATTTATATATGTGAATATAAATGAGAGTATAAATGAGTTTTGAGAAAATCCCATGAGTTTGAATAGGTTTGATCATGATTTCGGTTAAATCCATTAAAGGGAATTTAAAGGATTTAAGAAAATTTTAATGAATTGATTTTGAATTTTAAGTTTGATTTGATGGGTTTGAATTTATATTTGATTTATATATATGAATATAAATGAGAATATAAATGGATCATGAGAAAATCGCAAAGATTTGATTTGATTTAGATCATGGTTTTGGATATATCCTTAAGAGAGGATTAAGAACTTAGGAAAATTTGAACTTTGGAATTTTGATGGATTTTGATCATGGGTTTCAATCATAGATTTCAATCATGGATTTCAATCATATGGAGTTGATTTGAGTTTAGAGAAAATCAAATAGAATTGATTTGGAGTTGGACTTGAAGGAAGGAAAGTGAGGAATGATTCAAGCTTAGGGTAGGCAAATTCCTAGCATCCCTAAGGCATGACCTATTCTTATGGCTAAACCTTCTAAGTCTTCTTGGGTTAGGTTGAGTGTCCACTTAATCACTAGATGTGTCTTAAGACAAAGGATCTCTTAAAGTTTAAGAGGAATCCTATGTCTAAGATGGAGGTGTTGAGAGCTCATTCTAAGAAAATGAGGTCAACAGGGTATCCTCTGAAAAATTCCTTGGGTATATTGTACATCACAGAGGAATTGAGATTGATCCTCCTAAAATCAAGGCAATTATGGAGATGCCTTCGCTGAAGAGTTTGTGTTAGCACCGTTCTTTACAAGGATAGCTTCCATTCATCCAATGATTTATATCAAACCTATCAGGATGCTGTCAACCATTTGCAAAGTTTATTAAGAAGAACGCTCCATTCAAATGGGACAAGGAGTGCTAAGAAGCCTTTAATAGCATTAAAGCTATCTATTAAATCCACCAATTTTTGCAACACCTACTCCTAAAAAGCCCCTCATTCTATACAAAACTACATTAGAAGGTCCCTCGGAGCATTATTGGCATAACATAATGAAGAAGCAAAGAAAATGATCTTTATTATATTATTCGGAGGTTGATAGGAGTAGAAATGAGATACTCTCTGATGGAGAAGCATTGTTTGGCATTGATCTTTGCAGTCCAAAAGCTGTCACTATATGTTATCTCACAAGATTACCCTCATCATAAGAATTGATCCTCTGAAGTACTTGATGACAAGACCAGCATTGATTGGTTGCTTGACATGATGGGCAGTATTGCTTTTACAATTTGATATCACATACGTTCTGCAGAAAGCAGTAAAAGGGCCAATCTTAGCAGATTTTTTTGTTGCACATCCCATCCTTGCGGACTCTTCTCTTAACGAAGATTTACCTGATGAGCAAATTATGCTCATTCATGAGAGAGAAAAATCACAAATTTGGGAAATGTACTTTGATGGAGCCTCATCGATCAAACAAGTCAAACCCCAAAATTTTCCAAAGGCAAGAGCAGGAATCAGCATCGTCTTCATAAAACCAGAAGGAGAGATAGAGAGATGGTCATATGGGTTAACTGTGTAGAGAACTAATAATGAGCTGAGTATGAAGCATTGGTTGTAGGTCATAAAAAAGCTATTTTCATAGGCATTCAAAACTTGCATATTTTTGGTTAATCTTTAGTAAGCTTTTTCCCACAAGCAAGTTCTTGAGCTTATGAGACAAATACCAAATGTCATACTAATGCGAGTCTCTTGATCCAAAAATAGCAAATCATATTGTTTAGCAAAATTAGCTAAGGAGATGGCGAGTATGAATGATGATTATGTCATGATTGGAATATTTACTCGATGAGTTCTAGAGCCAACAAAGTATCAATCCCTGCAGGTAGAGGGGTTATCAAATTTAACACAGCAAAATGCAACTCAGGTTGCTTCTCATACTCCTCAAAATCAACAAGAAATTATACCTATAAGAGCTAAGAATGACATTACTTCAGAAAAGCAGTGGGAAGCCTTTATTGTAAAAGAGCCACATGATTGGAGGTGGCCCTTCATTGAATACTTTAAAGAAAGCAAATATCAAATAATAAATCATTGACAGCTCAAATTGAGAAGAAAATGTTGTGCTATGCTTTCATCAACAACACTTTATATCATAGATCCTTTGAACAAATATGGCTATGATGCCTAAACACAGATGAAGCTTGCAAAGTGATGGTTGAAGTTCACGAAGGACTTTATAGTGCACATCAATCAGGTCTCAAGATGGTAGTAAAAATCAAAAGGATGAGCTATTATTGGCCATCTATGATGAGAGATTGTATTGATCATGCAAAGAGGTGCCATGAATGTTAAGCACATGGGAATATAATCCACCAACCTCCAAACCCATTACACCCAACAGTAGCATCCCGACCATTCGAATGCTGGGTACGGATGTAATTGGACTGATCGATCCACCATCATCAAGTGGTCACCACTTCATCCAAGCAGCGACTGATTATTTTTCTAAGTGGCTACCCCATTTAAAGAAGTTACTGATCGAGTGATCAACTTCTTCATAATAACATAGTCACATATTTGAGTGCCACATAATAATTTCACGGCTTTCAAAAGGATTTATAAATTTCTCGATCGACACAAAATTGATTGGTGATATTCTTCAATATATAATCTAAGGAAAAATGGTTTGGCAGAAGCTTTCAAGAAGACATTGGTTAAATTGCTCAAGAAGATCCTCACTAAAAATAAGAGAGAATGGCATACCAAACTGATAAAGTATTATGGGCGTATCGAACTACCTACAAGATGCTGACTAAAGCCACACCTTATTCATTAGTATTTGGAACCGAGGCAGTTCTTCCACTTGAAGTTTAGTTGCCTTCACTTTGAGTAGCCATCCAATACAATCTAACTGAAGATCAAAATGCTCATTTGAGATTAAAAGAACTCAATGCGCTTGATGAAGTTAGATTACAAGCTCATCAAAATTTGAAAGTTTATTGAGCAAAGATGTCCGAGCCATCCATACATTGACATAAAAAGAGGAATTGGTCTTGGTGCTGAGAAGACTAATTATTTTTAATCAAAAATTTGATAATAAAGTTGAGCCTAATTGGGAGGGCCCTTTTATCATTGAGAAGGTGTATTGGGGAGGGGCATACCAACTCATTGACCTAAATGACGAAAGACCAATGTCACCAATTAATAGTTGATACTTGAAAAAGTATTGTACATGATAAATACATTTTTGAGGTACAATAGAAATCCCCTTACAAGATAGGGGGCATTTTTTTAGTATATTTATTTAGGTTGATATAGTTCTTCATGCCAAGATCCCTAAATAAATATACCTACTCATGATAAAAAAAAAATTCTGTGAAAATTTTCCTGTTACATAGGGGGCATTTTTAGATTTCTATACATAGATGAAATCAATGTTGCATGTTAAAACCCTCTTAAGATCAAATATGTCAACTCAAATATTAATATATTTTTTTAAGTTATTTTAGAGCTCTTTTAAAGTGCTTTAGAATTTCTCTTGCAAGATAGGGGCATTTTTATTTTATGTTAATTTTATTTGGGTTGACACCATGCTATAAGATGAGATCCTCAAATATATTCTTATTCAAGTTGACATTGAGCTTTACGCCTAAATCCTTGAATTTATTTATAATTATTATTTTTAAAGTCGCAGGTTCTTGCAGGAATAAAAATGAATATATTTCTACGCATTAAAAGGCATCCCTAAATGCCAAAAAAACTTCTCTCCAAGATTCATCAAATGTCAGAGATCAAGTTAGAAGAACTCCCAATTTCAGAAGCTTCAATCAATTGATTTGGAAAAACGTCAACCTCTACATCTTCAAGTCTAGGACACGGATGGGTTCTAAAGGTCAAACTTAATAAGATCACAAATGGTCAAGTTGTTGATGCTCTCCTCACTCAACAAGCTGTAAGAAATGGACGCAGTGAAAGATCCCCCATTCGTTAGTCCAATGACAAGACCAGCAAGCCATCACAGCTTAAGTCGAAGACTCGAGTAGGTTCTAAAGGTCGAACTCAATAAGCCTATAAATGGCCGAGTTGCTGACGCTCTCCTCACTTAACAAGCCGTAAGAAAAGGTGATAGTGAAAGAGGCCCTATTCGTCAGTCCAATGATGTTAGCTGTTCAATCTAAAACCAGATTTAACTTAGTGACTATAAGCAACCAGAATCCAAGAGATCTTTCTACTTGATCGATAGACTAAGACAATCTAAGGAAACTCTTAATTCAGAGCTACATCAAATCAATCTTTATATTGCCTGTAGGGTGATATTTCAATCTATTCTCAAATGATCTGATTAAGCACAAAGCACAGATCAAAGAAAATTTTCTCATCGAGTCCGTCAAAGCAGAAAGCACAGGACCAAGGAAGCAATTCCATAGTTCATACAAAGTCGATGGCCGAATTAAAAGAATTTTGTAATTATCCAGTCCGTTAAATCACAATAACTCGATATTATAGATCTAATATAAGCTGGGAGGTTGGGTCATTTGTATGCACCCTTTGAGAAGTCCGTCAAAGTAGCAAGCTCAAGACTGAAGACATACGTCCACTTCCTGACAAGTAAATTTGGACAAATTAGGTCAATCCTTCATCAAGTCCATCAAGCTTAAAGTTAGGACATAAGGAATTTCAAATCTCAAAATAAACAAATTAATTCCTTCATCCAACCCAGTCGAGCATGAAGTTAGGGTAGGTGGAAATTCAAATCCATAAAGATACAAAAGAAAGAGCTCTTCAACGAACCTGTTGAAGCTGAAGTAATTTGAAATTCATGGTCGACATGAAAGATCAACCAATTTTCAACAAATATGACTCACTTCATGCGTGAATCACATTTGTTGGGAAGAATTTGTTAACCCTCACTCACATTCCTACTCTCGTCTCCCTCAATCGCATGTTCAATCTCCCTCAATCATTCTCGCTCTCATTCACCTAGAGTAAAATTAAACGAAGCCCCTCATCCCCATTTGAACTTAAAACCGTAAGCCCCTTCTCTCCCATTCCCTCTCTTTCCCTCGCCCTCTCTATTCACTCAATTCAGGATAACCCACAAGCGTCCATCTCCCTCAAGCCGAAGGTGACACTCTTTTCTTCCCATTCTCTCTTCCTCCCATTCTCTCTTCCTCTTGTGATATCTTTCTCCCCCCTCTCGCATGAATTCCCATCCTGAGCATAGTAACCAAATGAGTAGGCTCGTCCGTCTCCTCCTTCAAGATGCACGAGCCAAACCTCTGTTCCCTCCTCCCAGCTGCACAAGCCTCTTTGATCTAGCTCGCACTCTACCGTGATTCCAAGTGCGAGTAGTTGCCCGATCTCTCCTCTTCTTCTGTCTCTTCCTCCTACTCTCATTTTTTCTTGGACGAGAAACCCAAACCAGCCGAGCCACTCTCTCCATCCTGCCCTCAACTACCTAAGCCGCTCAGCCTTCCCATCCTCTCTTTCTATATCTCTCTATCCCTCTATGTATCTCTCTCTATTTCCCTCTTTATCTCTCTCTCTCTATAATTTCAAAAAAAATCAGATAAAAATGTGTGAGATAAAAAAAGGAGAGAGATTTCATATTATCTCATCGATTGCGTTGTTGCCTTGCATCGACGTAAATGAATAAAATGTTTGTGGACATGTGAAATATATTGTGCTTGATTTTATGCAGGTTTGAAGACCTCGTCACACTCATAAGAGCGTGATGAGATGGATATCGGTCGAGGTGTTTCAAAACACTGATCGTCACGCTCATCAAGGTGTGACGGGTAGGCCCAAAAAACTATTAGATGTTGCCCCTAATGCTGAAATGTTGCCAAAATTTCATCAAAACGAAGAGTGAATCTAAACGAGCTCAATGAATATTAATATTAAACAAGAATTAGCTTAATGAGAATGATTATGAATAAAAGTATATATGCTAAATATAAGATTGAAATATAATAATAATTGAGCAACACAAGATTAAATAACTCACTTACATGATATAATAATGATTAGTTGCCTAAGAAGAACTAATTGAACTATGTAGCTTGCGTTATATCATGCATGGATATGGTTGAAAGAGAATAAGCTAAATTCAAACATGATTTTGAATTCATGTCAAACTTATAGGAAGGTTGTATGAAGCTAAAAAGGCTAATTTTCAAATGGGGTAGAGCCTAAATCAAACTCTAGAGTGAGGTTCACAAAGAACATGCCTTCTTACATGGCAATGTCTATTTTAAAATGAATTGAAGAGGGCTCTCAATGGACATGAAATTAAAGCACATAGGATTTGTTGAATGTTATTTTCAAACTAAAGTGGAAATCAAATAAAATTCATAAGAGATTTTTACTATAATTAAATAGCCTATTAGCAAGCATAATTGAGACTTCTTACTGAATAATTGACTTGTATTCAAAAGAAGCTTGAATTCAAATAAACTCACTTAAATGAAGTATAATAGCTCGTATGAGCGAATATCAAATTTGAATGTTAAATTTGCAAAGATCTAATAGGTCTTTAATGAGCATAAGTCAACCATTGAAGTTTAGTAATTATGTGAATAAATACAATGCAAACAAAGATACAACCTTTTAAGTGCAAATACAAACCTAATTCTGCGATATAATACACCACCGGATCTGAAATTCTTTCTACAAGCAGACAGAAGATGACAATAAATTAAATATTGCATGAATGAAAAAACTTCAATCTAAAAACTAAAAAATTCTTATTCTAATTATGATATTTAAAGTCAATGATTTTTTTAATTAGATGAAATTATCTAAACCAAAAATACGTGCATGTGCTCGAACATAGAGATTTAAAGTACAAATTTTGATGTCTAAAAAGGTTGTGCAGGCTAAGTTGAGATTAAATAATTATGGAATTAACCTCATAATTTAGAAATAAATAAATAAATATGAAATTAACCTTGTAATTTAGAAATAAATAAATATGGAATTAACCTCGTAATTTAGAAATAAATAAATATGGAATTAACCTCATAATTTAGAAATAAAATTACCTAAATTACGAAACACCTGCATGGACCCCGTGACTATGCTGAATGCTTAAACTTAGTGTTTGAGAATGCTGCACGGGTTGCTTCCCGGTTTGGCCTTAGGACAGAGTCCGGGTTAACGAAACCTAAAAAATCTAATTATTATAAGAATTTTCAACTTATTAAAATATCTGAGAAGCTAATTCTGTCATATGATAGTAGATCTGATCCTTTATTATTAAACTAATAGAGTCGACAAGATATGAAATAATAAAATTAAATGATCAAGCAAACTCATAAATCCTGATGATGGCTATGTTGAATGGAGATTTCAATCAGAGGAGATGCTTTCATCAAAATGTGATTTTAATTTCAGATTAAATTAATTTAAATTGAGTAACAATCCAAATATGAAATCTAATATATCACTAAGCTAGTAATGCTCAAACAAAATTTAATCTTTAAAAACTTAAAGCAAAATGTAACTCAATCCACCTTTCACAATAATTTATTGAAGGTGACAAATCAAGAAAACTCTAGCTTATAAAGGAGCCAATGTCATGTCAAGTATATTTATATATTCACTCTCAATCAATCTCATGCCAGTAAGGATATGGCCCGTGCCCTCTGATTGTGCAGCTTGGCCAGCAGGCTCCACATATGATGTAGTTATGGTCAGAGTCCTCTAATCGGGTGGTTGCCGCCAAATGACACTGTTATATTACGATTATGACTGCATCCTGTATGCTCCTCAATGGCTCTGTCCCATGAGAGGTGAATCATAGGGTACACCTGATAGGGCAAAAAATTCTCTGTCAACTAAGGTGGACTCAAACTTGTCTCTTTAGATAAATACCACCCCAGGTCTACAAAGATTTCTTAGATGGCGCAACCCATGGCTCCAGACAAGGATCTTTCTATCAGGTTGAGTCCCCTGCCCCCTCTGACTAAGTAGACTAGGGACCGTGATAGCTCGGGATGACGGAATCATGGGGTCTAGATCGGGCACGTCATCATTCCCCCAACCATCCGCTTTAAGTTAATATAATGAATTTCATAAGCTTAAATTTTAAACTCTACATGCTGCTACTATACGCTATGCATATGCTACTACTATACGTTATGAATTTAGCGACCTAACGACTAGCCTTAATCAAAAGTTCTCTCTCAGTATTGGGAGGGGTAATTAACTATAGGTGCTTGCGCCCATAGGAAACCTGGAATGAGATATAATGTCCTCATAACATGAGGGTGAAATCTCTAGGTTGTGTCTTATCTACTATTCCATTTGCCTTCTAAAAAATTTCACCGACACATCAAATTATACTCTCTTCATCGAGAGGTCAGTGGTGAATTTTTGGAGCCCGTAATAACAATTTGCATTTGTACGTTTCATTAGAAAGCAAAATTGAAGCTTTTAATCTATCACCTTTGAAACAGTGTTAAGCATAATAGACCTAGATATACTCATAGTAATGTAAACAAATGATAAAATATCTATTTAGATTGAGGAATAATACCCTATTTATAACTAACATGAATTTATTTTATTTAATAGCCAATGATAAATAATATAATAAAATATATGATCTCTACATGTTGGAAAGCCCATACAATATAAGAGAAGTCTTAAAAGCCCAATAGCTAATTAATTAAATTAATTACATTTAATAGGCTAAAAATATAAAATAATACAATTCATAATTAATATTAAAATGTAGGCCACATAAGATAATAACAACCAATATCCCATATATATCATCCAACAATTATTCATTACAAAAAAATGAATGAGTTTAATGCTTACTATATTATGTAAAAAAATTATAAATAATTTAGTACATCAATTATATTAACATGAATTAAAGTGACACCAATCTTATTTTTTGTTAGCTATACTAATTAATAATCATTATATTAATTAAAGCAATGATAAAAATCAAGAATGCTATGCAGCATGAATATTTCATATAATGTGTATTTTCAATTAAGCCCATTGTATATATACCTCAAGAGTTTTGAATACATTTTTAAGGCTTTAGTCACAACAGGAATTGAATTAATATAACTTTACTTAATATATTTTCAAAAAAACAACAATACTTAAGCTTGGCCAAAAAAAAAAACACATTAATAAAAATTGAACATCAACAAACAAACAAACCCCCACAATATAAGACATCATTAAGATAAATCTCACTAATGTGAAAATCCATTAGTATGAAAATCTACAGTCATATAGTTTGGACTTAGATATTTAATTTACACTGAAATTTTTTAAGTTTTTTTCTTAATAATAAGAAACTTTAATATCAATATGCTTTAATTTTAACAAAATTTATTATTTTTAGAATATATATTAGTGGTATTATTATCAAAATTTTTTTTCAACCTTTTCTTAATCTTAGCAATAATGCATAACCCAATGATAAAATTTTGTAATGATGTTTTTTAATTTAATGTCTTATATTAAGCTATATATTAAACGTTTATGGAGGAAGAGATTTTTTTAAGTGATAGCTTGACACTTGTTTTGACATAACTACTTTAGTCCATATGAGAATATAATATGAAATGGATTTGAAACTATTAGGATGACTAGCAAAGCTGGAGTTGAATACCCCATGCATAATCTTTAATAATCGTATTTGCAATATTTGAGTATTAAATATTTTATTTTCTTAAGTATCATATAACTTTTTTTTATTTCTTTCCAATAATCTATGTAAAATATAGATTATAACATCTTTTATTTTAAATTTATTTAAAAATATCTCTTAATTTCATGCTACGATCATACATTGTTATTTTTATACAGAATATTATCAATATATGGTATCATGAGAATAACTTTTCCCCAATTAATCTAGTAATATATGCATTAATCGATATTATTATTTTTAAGTAAAAGAAGTAATTATGCATTCAATCTTTTGATACTATTGTTGAAATGCTTGCTTTAATCTATAGAGGGATTTTTTTTTTAATTTACATGTGTTGATCTCACTTTTGGTGTGAGGATTCAATCTTTCCATCTCAGACTTAGGAGTCTTCTAGACATTAAGACTTCTCTTGTCATAAGACACTTCTAGCAATTAGATAAATACTTAACCTAAACCTAGAGAATTAGAAGGGTTAACCATAGGATTAGGTTATGTCTTAGGGATTAGGACAATCTACCTACCCTATAGCTTGAACCCAACCTATGTTCTCTTTCTTAAGCCATAATTAAATTCAGTTCATATCAAACTTATAACCAAATCATATATCATATATCAAATCAAACCAAAACCCTTCCCTAAGCCCTATGACCTATCTTCATGGACTTAGTCAAATTTACCTTCAAATCAATTCAAAATAAATTGATTTTCACATAATCTATTTATATCTTCAATCATCTTCCTAAATATAAATCAAATCTACATTCAAATGATCAAAACTAAATCAAATTAAATCAAATTCCTTCCTAAGCCATATGAATCAATCCCATGGGCTTAGCCAAATCTTAATCCAAATCATTCTAAACTCAATTGATTTTCTCATAATCAATTTATATCTTCAATCATCTTCCTAAATATAAATCAAATCTATATTCAAATAATCAAAATTAAATCAAACTAAATCAAATTAAACCAAAACCCTTTCTAAGCCATATGAATCAATCCCATGGGCTTAGCCAAATCTTAACCCAAATCAATCCAAACTCAATTGATTTTCTCATAGTTAATTCATATCTTCAATCATCTTCACAAATATAAATGAAATATACATTTAAATCATCAAAATTAAATCAAACTAAATCAAGATATTTCTTGAGCCACATAAACCATTTTCATGGACTTAGCCAAAAATTCACTCAATTCAAACCCAATTCAATTGATTTTCTCATGAATCAATTATTCCTTCAGTTATCATCCCAAATATAAATGAAATCTACAATCATAAAGCCGAACTAGAATCAACCCAAGTCAAACCTAATCTAACCTATTTGACTTGAAAAATTCAAATGAACCAAAACTCATTCAAACTCAAATCAATTGGAATTGAATTTATATATTAATCTCAAATCCATATATAAACTCAACTAAGCCCAATTGGTCTACTTGACCCAAAGTGAGCAATTTGACTTAATTGAGCCAAGTTTCAATCAAACCCAAATTAGATTGAACCAAGACTACCTAAACCCCATATCATGACTGTTGATCACCCTAGGTTGATCAAGTGTCACAAATTGGGTAAAATTAAGTCAACTTGGTCAATTGACCAAGTCAACCCCTTAACTCATAGGAACCCAAACTAGCCAAATTGTAACCTAAGCTAAAGCCCTTGAAACCAATGATTCATAACAACTCAAAATCAATATTTGAATATGACTTGACCTTCAATTGAGCCAAACCAAACCCAATTGGCCCTCTTGACCGAAGTTGACTCAAATTGACCTAAAAGATTAAATTAGGTCAAATCAAAATATAAACCAAATTGATTGCAACTAATGACTCAAGTTCATTACAAATTGATTGTTGAACTTGACCAAAGCCATGATTGGACCCAATTGACCCAATTGAACCCAATTGACCCACTTAGCTCAAATTAATCTAATGGGTAAAATTGTCCTAAATCAAAATCAAACCTAAATTAATTCAAATCAAAGCCTACAATCATCTTCAATTGGTCAATTAAACCTAAACTAACATCTAACCCAAGCCAATTTGACCAATTTGATCAAATTGGCCAACTTAACCCATTTGACCCTATTGACCTCACTTTTGGAGTGAGTTCTCAACTTTTTCATCATAGATCTAGGACTCTTGTAGACACTAAGAGCTCCTTAGTCTTAAGACACTTCTAGTGATTGGGTGACATTTAACCTAAGCCTAGAGACTTAGAAGGGTTAGCCATAGGAATAGGTTATGCCTTAGGGACTTAAGAAAACTTGCCTACCCTATAGCCTAAACCCAATCCATGATTTTTACCTCAAACCAAACCTCAAATCTAACTCAAACACATAATCTAAATCCAAATTTCAAACCAAACCATTGAAACCCATAATCAAATCCAAGATCAACATTCTTTCTAAGCCCTTTGATTTCATATTACGGACTTAGCCTCAACCAAATTCAAATCAACCCCAATTCATCTGATTTTCTCAAGGATCAATTCAATTCCTCAATCATTTACCAAATCTAAATCCAAATTCCAAACCAAATGATTCAATCCCAAAATTAATCCCAAAGTTCCAAAATTCCTCCCTAAGCCATATGACCAATTCTCATAAACTAAGCCAAACCTCCACCCAATTCAACCCAAACTTGATTGATCTCTTCATGAATCACTTATATCTTCATTCATATCACAAATATGAATGAGATATCAACTCAAATAGCGAACTAAATCAAACTAAATCCAAATCTAATTAAATCCCTTCTAGGGTCTTATGGACCCACCTCCATAAGCTTAGCCAAATCTCATACAAATCAACCCAAAATTAATTTTTTTCTTTATAAACCAATTAATCCTTCTTTTATTTTCAAAAATATAAATGAAACCCACCCTCCAATGATAAAAAATTAATCAAACTAAATCATTTCCCTACTTAAGGCCGTTTGACATACATCCTTAAGCTTGGTCAAATTTACTTCCAAATCACTGCAAACTCAAGTGATTTTCTCATGAATCCTTTATATATTCATTTATATTCCCAAATATAAATGAAATATAAATTCAAATAGCCAAAACCAAATCCAAAATTAAACCAAAACCCAATTCAAGCCTTTTAAGCCAATTTCTTGGAATTGGCCAAATCCTATCCAAATAAAGCCAAAACCAATAGATTTTCTCTTAAACTAATCATTCCTTCAATCATTGATCCAAATATAAACATAAACTACAATTATCAAATCAAATTCAAGTCAACCCAAGTCAAGCCCAAGTTAACCCTTTTGACTTGAAAGCTTCAAATGAGCCAAAATCCATTAGACTCCAAATTGATTGTAGTTGGATTTCAATTTCAATCCTAAGCTCATATATGAGTTCAACAAAATTTGAATCAAGCCAAAATCAAACCAATTGATCCATTTTGGTCCACTTGACCTAAAGTGACCTAAAGAATCCTTTTGAACCAAGTTCTAATCCAACCCAAATTGGATTGAACCAAGGCCATCAAAGATTCATATCATGATCAACAATCACCTTAGGATGATCAATCACCTCAATTGGGTCAAATCAAGCTAACTTGGTCCTTTGACCAAGTCAACCTTTAGCCCAAATGAAACCTAAACTAGCCAAAACCCACCACATATCAAATTGATTGAAACAATTGATCCAAACCAACTCATAATCAATGATTGAACATGACCAAACTCTCGATTGAGCCAAACCAAGTCCAATTGGCCATTTGACCCAAGTTGATCCAAATTAGCCTAAAAAGCCAAAATGGGTCAAATCACAATCTAACCCAGATTGATTGTAACCAATGGCTCAAGTTCATTCCAAATCAATTATTGAACTTGGACAAAGCCATAATTGAGCCCAATTTGACCAATTGGTCAACTTGACCCAACCTCGCCCAAATTGATTTAAAATGTCAATTTGGCCAAAATCCAAATTAAACTCAAATTGATTCAAATCAAAACCTACAATCATTTTCAATTAACCAATTGAACTTGAACCAACACCTAACCCAACCCAATTTGGTCAAATTAGTCATATTGGTCAACATAGCCCATTTTACCTATTTGGACCCAAGTGAGCCAAAATCAAACCTAAGCCAAATTGATTGAAACCACTTAAACTAAAACTCTTCAAATTATCATTTGAACCTAACCCAAGCCTTGGTTTGATTCAATTTGACCAATTGGTTAACCTAACCCAACATGAACCCATATGGACCCATTTGACAAAGTGATGCAAAAACTCATAAAACCGAGCCATGGGGCTTTGACAGTTGACCAAACCCAACCCAAATTGACCTTAGGTCAGCCTAAAGTCATCTCAAAAGCCAACTGAACCCCACCCAAGCCATAATCCATTAGTTAAGCCTTCTTCACCTTAGATTCCTCCAATAAATACCAAAGTCCACTCTTCCATCACCTTGACAGCCATCCAACTTCCAAATAAGGGTGAACCTAACCCAAACTAGGTCGGCCATGGACCAAGGAGAGGTGAGTTGACTCACCTCCAATGCAAACTGAATACCCAAGAGATCAAGCCAAGGAGATCTCCCTATATTAGACATTGAGCCACATCCCATGAGTTCCTCCAACCCAATCGAGCCACATGGTGTCAATTGAGGCACCTCCGATGCTCTAACAGAGGTTGGACAACAAAAAAAATGGGAGGCCATCCCATCCATCTAACTCAACAAAATCAGGGGGTATACTCCCCCAGTTTGAACATGAAAAAAAATCATTTCGTGCAAGCTTCCAAAGAGATTTCTGAGCTCCTCTGTGAGTTTTAGAGCGATTCCAAGCATCCCACTCTCGGTATTCTGTCTTCCTGTGAGGAACCAAAATAGGGGAGACTAGCATTGATCCTAACTTCTCCAATTCCCCACTTCAATCAAATTCCTCATTTCTACACCATCACTACACCTCGTCAAGGGATCCCCAAATCTTTTCCCAAGCTTCAAATCAACTCCAAGCTCGAGTTCGATCAAAGCTGAATGCCAAGGAGGAGGATCTTGGTCTCCAAAGAAATTCACACCAAATCAAGGCCCATTCTAATCAAAGGGCTTTGCCTCAACTAAGCGAAGCTTCCTCAAGCATGCGAGCCACCGGTCTTTGCTCCGGTGAGGTATTTTCATGAAAACTAATCTCTGGCTTAAGTGTGGTTGATCCTTTTAGAAGAAAATTTTCATTGCATGTGATCTTGACCATTGGATGTGCTTGTCTCCTTCTCTTGATAGTGTGGGTTGATTCTGAAGTTCATCCGAGCTCGGGTGAGCTCAAATCAAATGATCCATGGAAAATGGACATTATCGTTTATCGCTCGTGGGAAGGAGGATCACGGGCCATCCATTCTATGTGATTGGAATGGACAGTCATGATCAAATCACATTAGATCAAATGAGATTGCTCTCATTATGCCTCGGGTTTGATCTGCATCGTCCGATCTAAGATCAGACGGTGAGGATCAATGCCGTTCTAATGAATTCCAAATGCGTGATGTGACAACTTAAATAACCAATCCCTTGGTGCCATGTGAAAAGTTTGCCGTGTTAGTACGCCACATGGCGTCGATGGGATTTGGTTTAATTAAGGTTAATCAATGTATTTTTTAGGCTGAATTTCCATAATTCATAACTAATTGTAGAAAAATCCAAAAAATACAATCAATGACTCATTTTAAAGGTATTTCAAAGAACAATTTAATAAAAATATTTTCAATAGATTTTGAATAGTAAATAGAGCTTAATTAGAGTTTAAGTAAAACTTAATTAGCTTAATTACTCTCTAATTTCTCAAGTGATTGACCCAAATTTTTTGAGAATGTTTGAGAGGATGACTTCTGCCTCCTCTAATTTTTTGGGGATTAATTACTTGTTAAATTAGGAAGATTAATTGATTAAGCCCTAATTACCCTCTTAGCTTCATTAAGGGATGATTAAGCATATGAATAGTGATTAATTATATTCCCTAATCCTATGAGACTTAGGAAAGTGGATTAGAGTCTCCCTCATATTCCTTTTTCTAATTTTCCCTCTCTTTTCAACTAAAGTCCCAATTATTAATTAATTAACTAATTATAAATTTAATTAACTAAATTAGAATTTAAATCATATTAAATCATGCTTAATCTAGTGGATGGCTTATGAAAATAGGTGGGGGACTCTTTTCCTACCTTTTCCCTTAAGCCCATCTCACTTCAAGATAATTATTAACTTTAGTTAGTCTCTTTTTTTAAGAGAGGTGAATTAATGGATTATTGGTTTAATTGATTTGGAAAATGAAAAAAATTTGATTTTCCCTTAATCCATCTTGGATAGAGATTTAGGTGTTCAAGAACCTAAAGAAGCTTAATAAAATTATGATTAGCTCACATATGTGAGAAAATCATGAAAGTAATTAAAATGGTTTCTTAAGTTTAATTATTAAATAATCATGAGCTAATTGCATTAGGCCCCTTTCATTTCATAGGAGCATTGCTATTTTCTTTTCAATTCATTTGCATAATACATTAGGACATAATCATTTAATCAATTATCTTAAGGTAACATAGGTAAGGGTTAATTAATTGATTTAATCCATGCCTAATTTATCAATCCATAAAAATGATCTAATTGCTTCTTATTAAATCAAATTAATTCACACATATGGGGAATGAGAGGATTAAAACCTTTTTCTTACATCTCTCTTAAATCAAATTAAACATAAAATCAAAAGTGACTTTAAGAAATTTTGGTTTATTTTAAGTAAGCTTATTTAATGTGAATGTCCTTAGAAATTAGTTAGATTAAATGAAATTACATGCTTGTGTTTCTTTATTTCTTTCCAATCATATTAAAATATTGCATGCCACTTGATTCATGCATTCATTTCTTTCAAAAATCAATTAAAATAAATGATTTCCATCCTTGCACGATAGGGGAAGACTTGACCTTTGAGGGTCTCCTCTATGGTGGAAAATATCTCTTTCTCTCTGATTTAGCCAATAACCTCATTTCAACATGCATTTAGACATATAAAAAGGTCCTATGGCCTTTGTCAAAATAAAGAGTAAAAAATTAAATAAAAATTGATAAGATTTGTATTAGACTAAGTCATTATTCATACCACTTATGCTCTAGTCTCTTAGGGAGTGGTTTAAGGACCTTAGTTTTCTTTCTAATAATAGCAACCTAACCATCTTGTAAAACATATGACTTGCTACATGGTTTTAAAGCATAGGAGGAGTTAGCTGGCAGCCACTCCAGGTGATTATAAGTCCAACAGTCTGGTGGTTTACCCTCTGTTGTGGAGGTAAACCATATACCCTTCTTCGCTTAGATTTAGGAAGTGTTTTATCCCTCTGTAAAGCTTAATAGATTTAGGATATGAGGTTCCTAATTCTTTCAGGCTACAAGCATAAATTCTCACCTCTTAGGCATTTTTACAATCTTGTGTTATGAGATTATAAGTCCTAGCTTTCTAATAAAATTTTAATTCAAAGATATAATTCTCTTCAACTTCAAATATATAAAGCCCAACCATAGGACAAGCTGGAATGCTTACTAGATTTTCTAGTATCATGAGCATTCCCTACTGATCTCCCTTTGGCTTCAATAATAAGTCTCTCCTTTTTTATCTATCTTGATTGATTTTCCAAACATAACCAATTTATTAATAGTCCTATATTGAAATCTTTGGAGATAATAATTGCCTACTTTAATCGAGAGTATTCCTAAGGAACTCATGTTCATTAGAATGCAATTAACTATGGGGGCTTACCCCCATAGGTAACTTTAGAACTTGATTTAAATAAACCCTGTTTTATTCATCTATGGAAAATAGGAGAAAAATCTCTGGTATATTCGAAGACCCATTATGCCTTAGGAGTCCTTATTAGGTGATTAGGTCTATTATAGGGTGATGATTTCTATCTTTCGAGATAGTACACCATTCCTTGATGTCGTACTCAATCACCTCAATAAGTATAACCTGAGATCTATGTGGTGTCCCCTATACATATAATCGAAAACTAACACCTCAAATTTTTCTGGCGACTCTGCTGGGGATTGTTTCTCTCTCCATCTCTAGTAGATGATTGTTGTCTCCAAGCATCGATAGTGAACTTGCATTTCATGAGAGTCCAAGATTATCTCTCTTTATGTTGGCACTTAGCTTATTTCATTCTTAAGCAAAGCTAGCCAACATCTTCTAGATTTTATGACCTCACTCCTTGTAGGTCTTGGAACCCCTATTGGATCCCCCAATAGGTGAAAAATAAAATTAACCAATGAAAGAAAATGACAAAAATTTAGAACCTTCTTACCACCAGCTTGGTGAGGCAAGGTTCATCTTATATTTAAGAAAATAAACTCTTTTGCAAAATGTCACTTTCCAAAAGAACTTTTTAAAAAATTCACATAAAAAAAAATCTTGCACAAAAATTTACAAGAAATTTTTAAAAATTACGAAACTCATATAACCAAACCTCATTTCACAATTCCTATAATTGTTACATGGAGGTTCCTTTCAAAATCAAAATCAAAAAAAAAAAAAAAATAACTTTTTTTAATTCACTTTTTCAAAAGCACACTTTTGAAAATGACCACCTCCATTCAACATACTCAAATTTGTTGAATAAAGATTCTACTTTCAAATAAAATCATATCATAAGATTGAAACTCCGCTTAACATATTTCACATATGCTAGAGTTGGAGTTTCCTTCTTTTTCAAAAACATACTTTCGAAAATGACCACCTTCATTCAACATACTCATATTTGTTGAATGAAGATTCTATTTTCAATTAAAATCATAGCATAAAATTGAAACCCCACTTAACATATTTCACATATGCTAGAGTTGAGTTTTCTTTTTCAAAGCATACTTTTGAATGATCATTCAACAACATACTCAAATTTGTTGAATGAAGATTCTATTTTCAAATAAAATTTTAGCATAAAATTGAAACTCCACTTAACATATTTCACATATGCTAAAGTTGAAGTTTCCCTCTTTTCAAAAGTAAGAAATCACACACATGAAATAAAGATATATTTTGAACTCCATTCGACACAACTAAATTTGTCAAATGAGAGTTCCCCTTTCTTTTGGAAAACCAAAACAAAGTGAATTCTATTCAACACACTTGACCCCTACTTAACATACCAAATTTGTTAAGTAAGAGTCTCATTTTTAAAAAGTCATAACACATTTGACTCTCACATAACATACCAAAATTATTAAGTGAGAGTCTCATTTTCAAAACATAAATCATAATCACACTTGATTCCTACTTAACATACCAAATTTGTTAAGTGAGAATCTCATTTTCAAATCATAATACACTTAACTCCTACTTAACATACCAAATTTGTTAAGTAAGAGTCTCATTTTCAAATCATAATACACTTAACTTCTACTTAACATACCAAATTTGTTAAGTGAGAATCTCATTTTTAAATCATAATCACACTTGATTCCTACTAACATACCAAATTTATTAAGTAAGAGTCTCATTTTCAAATTATAATACATTTAACTCCTACTTAACATACCAAATTTGTTAAGTAAGAGTCTCATTTTCAAATCATATCGCATTTGATTCCTACTTAATATACCAAATTTGCTAAGTAAGAATCTCATTCACAAATTATAATACATTTGACTCCGACTTAACATATCAAATTTGTTAAGTGAGAGTCTCATTTTCAAAACACAACTCATAATCACATTTGGTTCCCACCTAACATACCAAAATTTTTAAGTGAGTCTCATTTTTAAACACATATCCAACACATTTGGCTTCTACTTAACATACCAAATTTGTTAAGTAAGAAGCTCCACTTTCAAATCAAATCAACATATATCACACACATAAATAACCTTCACAAGCAAAGATGTTTTCACAGAAATTTTAAAACATATAATCAAAACCTCTTCTTAGCATACCTAAATTTGCTAAGTAAAGGTTCTTTCAAATCAAAATTTTCAAACAAGACACATAATAGAAATATCTTCAAAGGTCTCTTCAAATATTCGAACCCTGTCCAACCTACTTAGATTGGTTGTGTATGGGTTCTAAATCAAAATCATATGGCATTGTCTCTCCTCCAAATATATAAAATCTCTCCAAAAATTCAATGATCCCCACTTAGCATACCTAAAATTGTTAAGTGTGGCTTCAAATTTTAAATCAAATTTAGAAGTCAATAATTGAAGATGAATACTCAAGGAAAAGGTCTGACTCAATTATGTTTCAACAAATGTAGTGATTTTAGTACAATCAGTCTTTCCAGCTTCCAGTCAGTGCAATGATCATGACTCATAGCAAGTTTGTTTTCTCTTTCCCCTCTAGTGTAGATTTGGCCTTGGATTAAGCCAATCTCATTATGACTAATGCCGCACATCTGATCTACTTTGGCCATGGCTTTGAGGGGGTCCAAATTACTTGTGAGGGCACAACCCTCACAACGGTTAGTAGGGAGGTGGTGGGACAGACACCAATCATCCACTTTGACATGCCATCTGATTCTGAGTTTCCCTCATTGAAGAGGAAGGCTGCAGTGGCTCCCATGCCCTATTCAATCTTAGTGACAAGTACCTGCCCGTTCAGTTGCCCCAGCCAAAGCTATAGTGAGAGTTATTACCTCTTTATTAGTCACCCCAAAGGGGAAGTCTATCTTAGCCTCTGAGATAGTCTCCCCTACCTATGAGGTAGGTTCCATCTCCTGCTCTGCTTTGCTCACCCGCACCCAACACCATAACAAAAATTGAAAGATTAAGTGGGATCATGAGCGAGCAGCTAGAGAGCTTGACGTTGCTTCCCATATTACTGAAGATGGTTCTCCCTGTGAGACCTCTCCACTTCAGTAGTGGGTTCCACCCCTCTTGGCTCGGATGGAGAAGACTACGAGGATTGGCATCTCCTCCACCACCAAAGATGCAATGAGACACTGCCAGTATTGGAGGCCCTACACTAGACTTAGGACTGTTCTACGCCAGGTCGGCAGAGCTTACAAATGCTCAGAGTCTAGTACCTTGTTTGACTTATGATTCGTGATCCCTAGGAGTGTTAGGGCTCAAATCCATAGAGAGAGAGAGAGAGAGAGAGAGAGAGAGAGAGAGAGAGAGAGAGAGAGAGAGAGTCATGGAAGCTCAGTATGCCTAAGAGAGAGAGCAATGAGGTATGCCGTAGTCCACCTGATGGATTTTCCGATAATCACCTTGTGATCACTGTGAAATATTATTCTTACGCCATAGTCCATGAGAGGAGATCTCTAGTTGAGGGGTGGTGTTTCACACCGCCCGGCCATCCACCATCACCAATTCAGCTCACAGGATCTACCATTCCCGCCAAGGTTCAAAAGCACCCATCCGGGGAGAGACCATCCCCACAGGTGATTTGGCTATGGCCCAAGGATCCCGCTCCATCCATTCCATCTATTAAGGTGAGATTGAGCTCCCCTGCTTGACCCTCTATCATAGCTGCGGTCAAGAAGGAGTGGTAACTCAAGAGCATCATCGTTGCATCATCACCACCACAGACAAAGGAGGAAAGGGGAGTGGACACAGATATAGTCCCCATGATAGTTGATCCTCCCAGCTAGGAAGTCCTGATAGTAGGTAGTGCCCGTTGCATAGAGGTAGAGAAGCATAGTCCTACAGTTAGCAGTTAGTGAGTATTTGTACCAGTCCAGCCAGACATAGTAAAATGATCGATAAATGACATATTAGGGAATACTTTGCCGAGAAAAGGTGAATTCTTGGGAGTGAGCACTCAGATCAGAAGGAGGATAGGGTCAGCTTCAATCCTAATGAGGATGACATGTTGGATGATGTAGCAGAAGTCCACATGGTTGATACACGAGGATCCTTACAGCGGGATCAGCTTAGCCAAGAAGGTGCCGTGCTCAAGGAAGGCTCACTTGGCATAACACCTCCACCACCAACTCAGACAGAGGGATGATCACATTGACAAGATGGAAAAAAATTGAGGAGTTGATGGCAGTGGTTTCAGCATTGTAGAACTCAGCCCCAGTTTCACAGCCTTCTCCTATGATAGCCGACCATGTAGAGTTGACACATACTTTAGAGCGTCCTAGGTGCACTCCTGCAGAGGATGACACTGGTAGCTTGCATAGGAAGGTTACAGATGATACCTCCATGCATGAGAAGGATATTAAAAACATGGTAGAGCAGCAGGTGAGGGAAGCAATGGCACAAGCTAGGGGGAGCTCATCTATTCCAAAGGGTAGACCATACCCGGAGATACCCGGAGGAATTTAATGTAGTTCAATACCCCAAGGGTTTTGTATCGCCTTCCTTAAAGATCTTTAATAGCGGTGGAAACCCATGTTGGCATATTATACATTTCAGAGCCAGTTGCTGCAATGCCGGTGACAATGACACACTTTTGTTCAAACTTTTGTCAGTAGCCTAGTAGGGGTTGTATTCAATTAGTATGCCAAACTACCCAATGGGTCTGTAGGGACTTTTGCTGAGTTGGAGTACCTCTTCATCAAGAGGATTGATGGATCTCATCAAAGAGTGACTGTAGGTAACCTTGTTGTAGTGAAGCAAGTCCCCAATGAGTCCCTTATTGTGGCACAACATGAAACGAGCAGCTTATCAACAACATTGAGATTCTTCTCAAGAATATTCATGTCCCGGTCTCATGCTTAAGAGCTTTACCATTTAGAAAAGAAACCACAAAGGAAACAAAGCTCTTTCTTGATAAATCATCTGTGCAAAGGTGTGGTTGTCTTAGTGGATAGAGGTTGTAGAGAGAGACCTAAGCTCAATGTCACCTCCCAATCATCCCTCACATAACCCAACCGTTTTTCCATCAATCCACTTACTCTTGTTGATAGATTGAATAAGTGATATTCATTCAAGTGGGAGATAGTTAAAAAAATCTTTAAGAATCTATTGAAGAAACTTGACTTTCAGTTAACAGAGCCCAAGATGCCGGAGAAAGTCTGCAAGAGTAATGATCCTAACTATTGCCCCTACCACCACATGATTAGTCATGTCTTAAAGGATTGTATTACTTTTAAGGACTGGCTTGAGCATAGCTACAAGTCAGGTGCCATAGTTATCCCTAACGAATACAAATTAGAACAACCTTCCAGTTCTATTAGGGTAATTCTTGGGGAAACCTGCAATCCTCTTAAGATAAAAGAAGGTTGGGATATTGCCTCATCCTGAACCTCTAAAAAAGTAGTTTCTAAAATCAAGAAGCTCTTTTTATAGGTTCTTGGAGTAGCTCAAATCTCCAACACCTAGGAAGGTTTACAAGTTGCCAAAGACAACTTGAAGAAGGTGACAACAAAGAACAAATGCCCACCTTACTTGCGGATAGTATTGCACAACTGCGAGTCCAAAGACTCCATCCACAGTTGCAGCTACTACTTCCTCCATTAGCTCCTCTTCTGCCAACAAGAGCATTGTATTAGTAGATAAGGACATTAAATCCCTTACCCCGCTTATTTTATTAGATTTCTTTCATATACCTCCACCTAAAATGAAATCAATAAAGAAAGCTCTCACTTACATCTTGTTCACTTCTGATACTTTAGATTTTATTCCTCTTAAAACTCTCGAAGTCTAGAAAATAATAATGATAGCTCTAGTCATTTTGATACATTCTCTTTTGATTCAGAATTGGACATTCCCTTTTTGAATCAATCGGGTTCACCTCTTGACGTCGATTTGGAGTTAACTGACTCCAAGGATCCCATAGGAGAAGCTGTAGGTATACTTGATGAGAAGGTAGAACTTTTCACAAGTTCATCATTCCATGAAGTCACTAAAGTCAACCTACGCAGTGGAAAAGTTCTACCTCTTAGGGTAGCACCTCAAGATAAGGGTAAACTAGTCATTGGTTTCAGTGAGCAGATAACCCCTCCATAGGATGCTCCACCTAAGGATATGCTTGTGGAAGACCAAGTCAGAGTTGATTACAATGTCCTAGTACATCTTAGAAAGTTGCCAGCTAAGTTAAGCATATATGACGCCCTTATCTTATTCAAAGAGATGAGGGAATCTCTAGTCAAGGTTCTCTTTGATCCAGAGATATGCTTAGCTTAGCTGACTGCTACTGCAAATGAGGCACACAGCTCAAAGGACATCTTAGGAGTACATTCAATGAAGAAGACTTGCTTCTAAGAATGACCAAGCACAACTGCTCTCTTTACATTACAGTGGACGTTGGCAGATACAAGTTATCAAGAGTTCTAGTTAACCAAGGTTCATTAGTCAACATTATGAGTTTAAGAACCCTTGCCTACTTGAGGATTGACATCTCTAAACTCCAAAAGGAGAAGATGATGTTGAAAGGATTCAATGAACAAGGCAAGAGGGCCTTAGGCTCCATAGTGTTGCCATTAGAGATAGATGATTAGAAGACTAAAGCCAAGTTTCATATCATAAACTCGGATACATCTTTCAATACTTTGCTTGAGAGACCATAGATACATGAGAACAACACAGTTCCATCCTCTCTACATCAATGCATGGAGTTCATGTGAGGTGGAATTGAGTACTATGTCAAAGGAGACCTCAAACCCTTCATAATTTATGAGGTTGAGATATATGAAGATGCAACCTATTTCCTTCCCCAAAATTAATAAGTCTATTCTAGCAAATCTAGTCAACATCCCCATCAGGGACAAATAGATAGAAAAAAAGAAAAAAAGAAATAGAAATAGAAAAAAAAGAGAAAGAAAAAGAATATAAAAAGAGCGAGACATGGACTCAGGGGAAGATATAGATCCTGACATTAGATTCCACCCATAATTCGTTACTCCATTCGAACATATGGGTATGATGACTCGTCCTCCACCAGGCAGAGGTAGAGGATAGTTCAGAGGCAACCCCTGAGGTGGAAAGCATCCCTATTGGCCACCCAATAGGAGGTATGTCCCATCCACCAAGGGTACACTTGCTATCCATATAGACTTAGAATCTAGTTCAGAGGATGTGTCTTATGTGGTTAGCACACTAGCCAGCTCTTCTCAGCAGCAGATCCCTTTCGAGGTGATGTTGGAGCATAATAGTGATGAAGATTGGGCTCCAAAGCAAAGCATAAATGTATCCATGTCTGCATATGAGATAGTTAGGAGTCAGTTGGGAACCTTAGCTCTAACCCCACTTTTCTCTCAAAAATTTGAGGGTTTGGTAGTTAAGGAAGCCCCTAAGTCATCCACTGATGGGAAAACTCAGAGGTTCTTTTTGGGAGCATCATCCTCAAGTTAGGAAGCTGATGTAGAACTTAAGGATGATTCATATAATGATTTAATACAGTTACCTTTTGATTGGTATTCACCTTGTGTTCTTAATCTAACAAAGAAGGGATTAATCCCACATACTTGGTCTAATCACAGGTTAGACTACTTTGAAAGGTTATGGGACAACCAAAGTAGACATCCTCAATCAAGACCAAGATTAGGATTTGGTACAGTGGGTCCAGTTGATGATGACATCCATTGCCTAGTCATCACTAATCATTTGGAATCTGATTGGTTCTTTTCAAATCATGCTAACTTATATGAGGAGGTGTGTTTAGAAACTACAGATGATCCAAATGACTTTGAAGTCAAGGATGCACCGCCAGGGTTTGAAGAGGAGATTATATCAACCACCGATGAGGTCAAAGAAATCAACTTAGGAACTGAAGATAATCCACGTCTAACATACATCAATTCTTTGTTAAATGATACTAAAACCAATGACTTAGTTAGGCTGTTGACTGAGTTTAAGGACTGCTTCGCATGGAGTTATGAAGAGATGTCTGGTTTATCTCTTAACATAGTAGTCCATAAAATAACAATAGAACCTAGTGTTAACCTTATCAAGCAAGCTCCTAGATGCATGCGATTAGACATTAAACAACAGGTCATTTCTAAAGCCAAGAAACTGATCGATGCTGGCTTTATCAGGGAAGAAAAATATCTTACCTGGTTGGCCAGTGTCATCCTAGGTAAGAAAAAGAATGGCCAAATTCGCATATGCATTGATTTTAGGGATCTAAAAAAGGCATGTCCAAAAGATGAATTTTCACTACCAATACCAGAACTAAAGGTGAACATTGCCTCATCTCATGCGGTCTCCTCTTTCATGGATGGCTCATCTGGTTATAAACAAATAAAGATGGCCCTTGAGGATGAAAAGAACACTGCATTCCAAACCCTGAGCGAAATTTTTTATTATAAGGTAATATCTTTTGACTTTAAAAATGCGGGTGCTACATACCATCAGACCATGACTCAGATCTTCGATGAACTCATTCATCATCAAGTTGAATGCTACGTCGATGACCTCGTTGTCAAAAATGAAGAAAAGGAAGACCACCTCTTTGACTTGAGAGTAGTGTTGACCTCACTTTTGGAATGAGCTCTCAACTTCCTCATCATAAATCTAGGACTCTTTAGACACTGAGAGTTCCTTAGTCTTAAGACACTTATAGTGATTAGGTGAACACTTAACCTAACCCTAGAGACTTAGAAGAGTTAGCCATAGGAATAGGTAATGCCTTAGGGATTTAAGAGGACTTGCCTATCATATAGTCTAAACCCAATCCTTGCTTCCTTCTTTCAAACCAAACCTCATATTCAAATCCAAATTCCAAATCAATTCCAAGTTCAATGATTGAAACCCATGATTAAATTCAAACTCCAAATCCCTTCCTAGGCCATTTGATTTTATCTTATGGACTTTGCCTTAACCAAATTCAAATCAACCCCAATCTAATTGATTTTCTCAATTATCAAATTCAGTCCCCAATCAAATTCCAAATCATAAATCAAATTTAACTATCAAATGATTGAAACCCAAATCAGATCAAATTCCTAATTTTAACCCTTTTAACCAAATTCTTGAACTTGGCTAAGTGATACCCAAACCAATTCAAAACTCATGGATTTCTTCATGATTCAATCATTCCTATAATCATTGACCCAAATATAAACATAAACCACCATTATCAAACCAAATCCAAGCTAACCTAAATCAAACACAAGTTAGCCCTTTTGACTTGAAATTATCATATGAACCAAAACCCATTTGGATCCAAATCACTTGCAATTAGATTTATATTTCAATCCCAGGCTAATGTGCGAGTTCAACTAAACTTGAATCAAGCCATGATTAAGCCAATTAACTCATTTAGGCTCACTTGACCCAAAGTGGGCTAAAGTAATCTTTTTGAGCCAAGTTCTAATCCAACCCAAATTGGATTGAACTAAGCCCATCTAAACCTTAGAACATAATCAACAACCACCCTAGGGTGATCAATTGCCTTAAATTCGATTAAACCAAGTCAAACTAGCTCTTTGTCCCGGATTTATCCTAAATGAAACCCAAACTAGCCAAAATCTACCATATGCCAAATTGATTAAAACTATTGATTCAAACTAACTCATAATCAATGATTAAGCATGACCAAACCCTCACTTGAGCCAAATGAAGCATAATTGGCCATTTGACCCAAGTTGACCCAAATTGGCCTAAAAAGCCAAAATAGGTCAAATCATGATTTAATCCAAATTGATTGCAACCAATGGCTCAAGTTCATTCCAAATCACTTATTGAACTTGACCAAAGCCATAATTGATCCAGAGTTGACAAATTGGTCAACTTGACCCAACCTAGCCCAAATTGACCTAAAGGGTCAAATTAGCCAAAATCCAAATTAAATCCAAATTAAATCAAACCAAAGCCTACAATCTTTTTTAATTTGCCAATTTAACTTGACTCAACACCTAACCCAACCCAATTTCATCAAATTGGTCAAATTGGTTAACTTGACCCATTTGACCTATATGAACCCAAATGAACTATAATCAAATCCAAAGCAAATTGAATCAAACCAAAGACACCAATACACTCTAATTGGTCATGCGAACTTAACCCAATTTGACCAATTGGTCAACTTGACCCAACCTAACCCAATTTGACCTAAATAGGTCAAATAATCAAGCCAAATCAAATCAAATAAACTCCAAACCACTTGAAATTTGGGCTAACTCATTTTTGACCAATTTCAAATCTTCCCAAATCAAACCCATTGCCAAATGACCTTTTTGCCCTAGGGTTTAAGGCATCCCATGAGATAAGACACATGCACATTGGGTCATTTTCTCCCTTTAGCCACTTGGCACCCATTCATAGGTCCACTTAGGCACCTAGGACCATGGTCGACCTGACCCAAGGGTGGTTAGGTCGGCATCACTCATGGGGAGGTGAAATCACCTCCCCATTCTCATTAGAGCACTTGAAAAGCCATAGGACACCCACTACTCTCATGGCAGCCATTCTCACACCCTCCTCCACTTAAAGGAAGCTAGCTAACATGATTCTCTGCCCAAATTGAGTTAACCATCTCAGCCATTGATCCAAAAAGCCAAAAATAGCCATTGCCATCTGATCTAAGGATTGAGGGGATATACCCCCCTCATTCTCACTCACACTTAGAAAAGACACTCGATTCAACCCTAGAAGCTAAGGAGAGAGGTCCCAAAGTAATTTCCAAGGCTTCCTGAGCTCTCCAAAATTCCCATTTCTCGATTTTACGTGAAATCAAAATAAGGGAGGTCACTTCTGATTGCCATTTGCTCAAACCTCCACCAAAGTGCAATTAACTTTGCACACACATTCCTTTGAGCTAAACGAGCAAGAACGAATCATTTACCATCACCCCCAACTACTAGAAGTAGGAGTTCGACCAAGACCGATCACCTACGCCTTGTGCATTGGTCTTTTGAACAAACTACATCAAATCAAAACTCGTGCAACTCAACAGGGATTTGTTTCTATGAAATGAAGCTTCCTCAATCATTATAATCGTTAGTCATAAGCTCTGGTGAGGTATGCCATTAAAACTGATCCTTGAATGAAAATAGCTTGGTCTTTTGTGAAAGAAAGTGTTATGTCACACGATTTTCACCATTAGATTTTGTTATTTTGCTTCCTTAAAGGTGTGGGATTGATTTTATCTCCATCCAAGCTCGGGTGAGCTTGGATTGAGTGACGATTAATGGATGGTAGCTATCGTTCGCCACTCGAAAGGAGATAGATCATGGATCATCTGTTCTACATGGTTAGAATGGACGGTCCTGATCTGATCATGCATAGAAATGCTCAGTTTACCTTCAGATCCATGGGTTTAATCGTGGCCATCCGATCTTAGATCGGACGGTCCAAGGAGTTACCGTGTGCGCTGCCATCTGAGTCACCCCTTGGATGTGACAACTTAAATAGTGAATCTCATCGTGCCACGTGGAAAGTGTGCCGTGTTAGCCACCACATGGCATGAAGGGATTAAGGCTTGAAATATGCTTAATTAATTAGTTTTTAACCCCGAAACTTCCTAAATTCATAACTAATTATATAAAAATTTAAAAACAAAATACAAACTTAGGCTCATTTTAAAGATATTTCAGAGTAGAATCTAGGAAAATTATTATTAATTGATTTTGTACAGTGATTTTAGCTTAATTGGAAATCTAATTAGCCTATTTATTCCTTAATTAATCACCCAGTTGATCTCCAACTTTCTGTGGATATTTAAGCGGATGACCTCTACCTCCCCTATTTTTCTAGGAATTTATTGGTTACTTAATTATGGAATTCAATTAATTAAATCTTAATCACTTTCTTAATTTTATTGGTGATAATTAGCAAATAAATAATAAATTAATCAATCAATTAAGCTTATTAAACTCTATTAATGGTGATGAAGTCTAGGGAAATGGATTGGGACTCCATCTTTCAATTCTTTCTTCTTTAAGCCTTCTCGAATCCATTTTGGCTTAATTTAGATTTAATTCAAAATCTAATTAGCTTAATTCTTCCTTAATTAATCACCCAATTGATCTCCAACTTTCTATGGATGTTTAGGGGGATGACCTTTGCCTCCCCTATTTTTTTTGGGATTTTATTGGTTGCTTAATTATGGAATTCAATTGATTAAATCTTAATCACTTTGTTAATTTTAATAGTGATAATTAACAAATTAATAGTAAATTAATCAATCGATTAAGCTTATTGATCTCTATTAATGGTGATCACGTCAAGGAAATGGATTGGGACTCTCTCTTCCAATTCTTTCTTCTTTAAGCCTTCTCCAATCCATCTTAAATAATTAATTAATTAACACCCATTATTGATTAATTAACAAATTAATTAAAAAACCAAATCATACATGAACCTTAATTAAATAATTGAAAGGATTTAGGAATTGAGACTTAGGCTCCCTTCTTTGTCTCTTTCTCTAAATCCATCTCATTTTGATTTGTTAAGTTTAATTAAGATTTAATTAGTTAATTAATGAACTTAATTAATTCAATTGAATTTATTTGTCTAACTAATCTTGGGTAGCTCTTTGGGTGTTCACAACCCAAAGTGGGAGATAATGAAATTATGGTTAGCTCACATGTGTGAGAAACCATAAAAATTGTAGTGAGATCCTTAAGCTTAATCAACTATTAATCATGAGCCAATGCATTGCTCCTTTCATTTCTTAGGAGCATTGCAATTTTACTTTTTATGTGATTGCATATCATATTGGCTCATTATTAATTAGTTAATTAACTTAAGGTGATGTAGGCAAGGGTTAATTAATTGGCTTAATTCATACCCTAACCTAATTAAACCATAAAATTAACTTAATTGCTTCTTCATTAAACCAAATTAACTCACACATGAGGAATGGGATTAGGATCAGCAAACCTCTTTCATTTCCTAAATCAAATCAAACTCAAAACTAAAAATATCATTTAAGAACTTTGGTTTATTTTAAGTAGCCTTATTTAGTATGATTATCCTTAGGAATTAATTAGCATGAATGAGATCATGTGCTTATGTTCCTTTATTTCTTTCCAATCATGTTAAATGCTGCTTGGCATATGTAATCATGCATTTATTTCTTTTAAAATTAACTAAATGAGATGGTTTCTTTTATGTCAAATTGCATGTGGTGATTTACATTAAAAATAGGTGTGGCTATTATTATTATTAAATCAAAAGTTATTTTTAAAAGCCCTTAAACCAATTATAATAGATGGAGTGATGTTAATTATAAGTATCTATAAGTTTGCATGTGTTGATAATATAAGATATGCAATATGAAGCTCTCTTTCCTTATCTTATATCGGTTTGCATGGGATTTATAAATGTATAGTTCATTTGAAAAGAACACAACATTTGTCTAAATCTACTCCTATGCATCTCCATGCTAAGACTTAGGAAGAATTTCATATTACATATGTAAATCATACAATCAAATCAAATATGACTTCTTGCATGACTTTTTGTTCTTTTGGTTCTTTTTATATATTCACATGTATCTGAGAAAAGTGGTATATTAGTATGTACACCCTGGGGCTGTGAGGCTTTAAGTAGCCCTAAGTAGATCTTGTACCTTACACCCTAGGTGTAGAACAATGGTGCTTACTCACTTAAAACTCTTACACATATGTATGTATGATGTGCCAATGAATAAGAATCATAATCAAATAAATCAAATACAACTTTTGCATGAGTTTTCCTATCTTTATTGGTGTTTATACATCTATATGTATCTAAGAAAGTGGTATATTAGTCTGGACACCCCAAGGCTGCGAGGCTTTAATTAGCCCTAAGTAGGTCTTGTACCTTACACCCTTGGTGTAGAACAATGGCGCTGTATTCACTTAAAACTTTTATACATGTGAATGTGTACCTAGCTAATGGATGAAAAATCCCTCTTTTTCTATTAAAGAGACATGCATTCATAATTCAATCAAATGAAATATTTAAATTTTAAACACATTTCTTTGCATTCATCATTTAAGTGTGTTAAGACATACATTATATGTATAGGTATCCTTAGGATTTGATCATATGCATGATATACATGATGGAAAGAAATGAATAAACGTGTGTTTTGTGATAGTAACTCATTTTAATTAATCTTAAGATGTCTTTCTTATTGAATAAGGTCTTTTAGAGTGAACCTAAACTTAAGATTGATCAAAACATATATTAAGGCATTTGCTAAAGAAAATTGATTAATTAACTTGCTTTAGAAGTGAATTAAGGTAGGGATGAAAGAGTGATTTCCTCTCTTTCTTCTCTTTATAACACTTAATTGTTAAGTGTAGGCCATATGAAATAAAAGAAAATACTATATAAAATCTTCAAATAAATTAAATCACTTAAAGAGAAATCAACCCTTTATAAATTAAATCCCTCACACTTAGCAAATTATAACTCTAAAGCCTAGTTAGGACATACCACACAAGCTTTAACACACACACATTAGACTATGTCATAACTTTTAGCTTTATGTTAAGGTGGTGTGTGATTTGATGTATGCTTGTTTTGTGATGTATTGTTGCAGATTGGATGTTAGGGTGTATGTGTGTAGTCTGGATGTTAGGCCGATATTAATCTAATTATGGTTTCTACAGCGGGGTTGTGCTTAAGGGGCCATTGTAATAAAAAATATATATGCTTTTTATTGTGCAGGTTGCTTACCCCCTAAGCATAACCAGAGTTAGGATAGGTGGGCTTGGTTACTCATGTGTGAGGTGCTAAGTCCAAATTATTCATATAACTGCTTGGGTTGTATGGTGTATTTAGCTAATATTTATTTTGTAGGTGTAGCTAGATTTACTTTCCTTCTTTTAATGTAATTTTCCATTAGGATTAGGATGAGTGTTATGGGGGATTAGGATGAGTATTGGTTATAAGACCAAGTCTTATGTACCATGTGATGCCTTTGGAGAAAGCACATTCAAGTCAACTTGAAAGGAAGAGAGAAAGAGAGCAAATAGAATGAAAAAAATGAAAGATGAAGAAATGAAGAATGAAGAATGAAGACCCCCATAACACTCATCATTTATAATTGTAATTATTCTCTTATAATTCAGGTTGTATAAGGGTATAGCTCAGCTACCCACATTTCTTTTTGGGTTGTATGGCGGTACCTGATGGCATCGACCATTTATTCTTTTGTGATTGATTTATAAAATTGTTTGATGATTTGTTTAGCTTGTGCATTAGAAAAATGTATGCCTTTTCATAGTTTTTTTATGATTGGTGATTGTTGTATGGCCTGGATGCAATTTGGCTCCTAGGATAAAAATTAATCTTTCTACCCAAACTAATAATTCATAACTAAACCTCTAAAATAACTCATAACCTCATATAAAAGCTTAGGCATTAAATCAAGATAATAAATATTTAGCAACCCCTTAGCTGGATGTTGTATGTTTAATATCATGCATAGTCATCTTATTTCACTTTTGTTAAGAGAGGGCTTCCATCTTTGTTAGACATATATTTTATTTTCATTTTGGACAATCAATTTGACACAAGCTTTAGGATTCATATGGATAATGCATGAGAAATTAGATTATGGGCCAAAATCAACAAGATAAGGAGGTGTGTTTCCACCATGGCTCTCATAGGTGAAGCCAAATTCTTTAGCAAAGGTGAAAGCCCTCCAATTAAGAGTGAAACAATACACTTTTTATGCATGATGTTAGAAAGAAGTACACATCCAGCTAAGGAGTTACTAATTCTTTTATCTTGATTTTAACTTTGGCTTTAGATGAGGTTATGAGTTATTTATTTTTAATTTTGAGTTGATTAATTTGGTAGAGAATTTATTTTGCCTAAGAGCCTAACCATCATCCAGGCCATACATCAAAACAAAGAAGAAACTAGAAAAAAAAATGTCATCTTAATGTGCAAGTTAAACAAACATGAATCAATTTATAAAACTAGCACAAAAGAATAAAATGCCATTTATGGTCTGCTCCACCGCAGAAACCCAAAAAACAAATTGGGTAGCCGAGCTCTACCCTTATACAACCCATATCACAAATGAATTAATTACAATTAAGCAAGGAATTCATGTTTTGGGGGTCTTCATTCTTCATTTCTTCTTTCTTATTTTCTTCTTTTCTTCTTTTCTTCTTTTGGTTCCTTCTTTTGGATGGTTGGAATATGGTTATTCCAAAGGCTTCACATGGTACATAAGATGAAATCTTATGACCAATGCTCATCCTAATCCCCCATAACAATCATTCTAAAATCCTAATTGTAAAATAACATGAAAAGAAAAAGTAAATCTAACTAACACCTGCAAAATAGAGATTAGCTAAACAAACCATACAAATCCCAAGCATGTATAAGCATATATTGGACTTAGCACCCCACACATGGGTAACCAAGTCCACCTGGCCTATTGGATTATGCTTAGGGGTATAAGCACCTGCAAGCAAAAGCAATTTTATATTTTCATTATAACGTCCCTTAAGCACAATCCCCTGCAGACGACAATGATTAGACTAAATAGTCCTACCATTCATTCTATGTACATTCACACTAACATCCAGACTAAAACAAAACATCACAAAATAAAAGCAAACATCAAACCATGCACTGCCCTAACCTAAAGCTAGAAGTGGTGACTTAGCCTAATGTGTGTGCCATTTAAAGTTTGTGTGGTATGCTTAGCTGGGGATTTAAGGTTTAAATTTCCTCAGTATGAAAAGTTTAACTTAGAGGGAGGTTTCATTTAAGTTATTTAATTGATTTATTTGATTTTTATTTGATGACTTGTTTAGGTTTGAATGAACCTACAATTAATTACTAAATTATAAAGAGAGGGAAAAGAGAGAAGAACTTGTCTTTCCTTCCCTACCTTATGTAATTTATAAGATAGATTTATGTTTGATTTTTGTTTGTTGAATGTTTTATTATGTGTTTTAATTAATCCTAAGTTTAGATTTTCCCTAAACAAACCTATTAAAAAAGAAAGGCATTTTAAGATTAAGTAAATTGAATTAATATCACAAAACACACATCATTTCATTTCTTTCCCAACATGTGTAACATGCATATGGATGAATCCTAAGCATATCTATACATGGAAATGGAAATGTTTAGCACACCTTAATGATGAATGTTACTTAAGAAAATTTGGAAGCTTTATGATGCATGATTTTCATTAAGTAGAAAAGAGGGATTTCTTTTTATCCATTTATGCACACATACATGTAAGAAAGGCATAAGCGAGCACGACACCATTGTTAGCACCAGGGGTGTTAGGTACAAGACCTACTTAGGGCTACTTAAAGCCTCACAACCTCGAGATTATCCAAACTAATATACCACTTTTCTTAAATACATATGCATATACAAAAGAAATGAATGGAAAAGAAAGATGCAAAAGTTTGTGTTTGTTTGTTTGATTTGTTTATGCAATTTATATGTATAAGTGTTGATGTCCTTCTTAAGTAATAACATAGAAATGAATAGGAAAGGATTTAAGCAAGTTTTGTGTTCTTTTCAAATGAACTATACACTTTGCTAAATCCTATTCAAAACTATGTTAAAAGAAAAGAGAAGGAAAACTACACTATGCACATCTTCATATTTCTACTCACATGCAAGCTTATAAATAATCATAAGTAGCATACCTTTCAGTTTTGATAATTGATTTATAAGTTTTGAAAATAATTTTAGATTTAATAGTGATAATAGCCATTCATATCCTTACTTTAGCCAAAAATATGCAATTTGGCATAAAAGAAATATTTCATTTTTAATTTGATTAAAGCATGAATGCATGATTTTCATATGGCATACACATTTAGCATGCTAGGAAAGAAATAAAGTGATGAAAGCATGTAAATTCATTCACCCTAATTAATTCCTAAATAAAAAAATCCTATGAATAAGATTATTTAAAGTAAATCAAAATTATTTTAAGGAGAGTTTGAATTTTGTTTGAGTTTGATTTCAATTTGAGAAATGTGAGATGAGTTTGTTTATTTATTTAGGGTTTGTTTGTTTATTTAAGTTTAGGTTTAGTTTTAGGTTTAACACTTAGATTTAGGTTTAAGTTTAGATTTAACGCTTAGATTTAGCTTTAGGTTCAATTCCTAACCCATTCCCCCATGTGTGAGTTATTTAAGTTCAATTTTTAGGTGATTAGATCAATTTTATGCTTTGGTTAAGTTAAGGTATGAATTAAGTGTGTAAATTACCCCTTACCTACACCACTTTAACATATTTAATCACATAATTATGAGCCAGTGGTATGACATAAAATTACATAAGGAATTTAAATCAGTAATGCACCTAGGAAAGAAGGGACTTAATGCAATTGGCTCACAATTAGTGATTAATTAAATTAAAGAGTTTAATTTATGTACTTTCATAACCCTTTTCACACATGTGGGTTGGATTTTGATTTTCTTAAGCCACTTGGGTTATTGAACACCTAAGCATTTACCCAAGATGAATTAGTTAAGTTCTGGAGTGTTTTGATTTTAAAATTTTGATCAATTAAGCCATTTTATTAAATGATTAAATTATTTAATTAATTTTTCACCTTAATTAGATTTTAATCTAAATGAAATAAACTTAGAGAAAAAGATATGGGAAAGCACCCCTAATCACATTCCCTAAGCCCACTCACTCTCCTAAGGTAATTAGCAAAATTAATTAATGGATTTATCACTATTTAAAAGGTTAATTAATCATTTAATTGATTATGAGAGTAATTAGGAATGAACTAAATAATTACCCCAATTAAACCATTAATAAATTCCAAGAAAATTATGAGAAGCAGTGATCATCCCATTAATCAATCCTAGGAAGTTTGGAATTAATCAGTGGAATAATTAGGGAGTCATTAATGTAGTTATATTCCTAATAAAACCCTAATTCAGAAAATATCATTATTCAAAATCAAGTGAAATTTATTTTAGAATACTCCTCAATTATGCTTTTTTTTTTGTATTTTTCTAATTTTCTATAATAGTTATGAATATTTGAAGTTTCTAAGATTAGTAAATAAATCCTTAATTATGGCTAATCTATCGCCACATGAAGGCTAACGCGACACGCTTTCCATGTCATGGAAGATGTAAGTCACATCATAGCATCTCATCGTGGGCTATACACTTTCTCTCATCCCGATCAAGATCGATGAGAGATCAAGCCCGCAATTCTTAAGGGGGAAATGAAAGGATCCTATGTGTCTTGATCATGGCCGTCCATCCAAAATGCACAGATGGATGACCCATGATCTGTTACTGATCTTCCCTATGAGAGAGGACATTTGTCCATCCTTTAGGGCAAGATCTGAGCTTGATTGAGCTCGGATTGAGCTTAAACTCAACCCACACCATCATCATGCAAGGGGGACACATCCAATGACTAACTTTGCTTGAGATGAAAATCCACTTAACAAAAGACCACACACTCTCTAGTTTAAGCTCGGATTGAAGGAATACTTCACTGGAGACTATCACCGGTGCTCGAGTTCATTGAGGTAGCTTCGTCCAGTGGAGATGAAGCTCCGTTGAAGATTTGAAGTGGTTTGGTTGAGTGGATCTTCCTATAGGTCAAGCTCTCCTTAAATTGGGCTTGGCCTTGGTCTAGACTCCACCTCCCTTGCTTGAAGAACTTGTATGAAGGCTTGGGTGAGCTCGATTGAGTTCTCCTAAGGTGCTTGTAAAGTGAATTGGACTGAATTTGAGTATTGGCTAAGTTAGATTTCCTTGCTACCTCCATTATTTTTGGCTTGGAGAAACTGAGAATGGAGAAGTTGAATTGGCTCTAGGAAGCTTAGAGAGTTCTAGGATGCTTCCTATTACTCAATCAATGAGAGATAAGTTGAAATGAAATTATGGGAGTATATCTGTGCCGCAAGATGCTTTGTTGTTTTGATCCAATACACTGAGTGGGTTTGTTAGGTTAGGGTGGCATCACATTTGGTTTGGCTAGAGAAGTGTGGAGTGCCATGTTTAAAATGGGTGGAAGGGATTCCCATGTGCTCATTTCCATGCCTGTGGTCAATTTTGACCTTGGGTTAGGTTTAGTTGACCCAAACCCAATGGGTCATGTCCATTAGTGACCATTTGGTCGACTAAGAGGATGCCAAGTGTCCATGAAAAGGAATTGACCAAATTTCAAGTGGTTTTGATTTTAGGTTACCCTATGGCCTAGGGGTAAAATGGTCACTTGGCTTGGATTTTAATTTGAATATGCTTAGTATGATTGAAAAATTGGTTTGGCCAAGTTTCATTGAATTGGAGTTGGTTTGATATGATTTGGCTCATGTTGACCCATTTAGGTCAAAATGGGTCAACTTGGGTCAAGTTGACCGATTGGTCAAATAAAGTCAAACCAAGGGTTGGGTCAAGTTCATATGACCATTTGAAATATTTTGGCATCATCAGTTTGATTTAATTTGATTTATATTTTAATTTGGTTCATTAGATTTTAATTAGGTCAAATGGGTCAAGTTGACCAATTTGACTCGTTTGATCTATTTGGGTTAGGTCATGGGTTAGTTTATGCTTGGTTGATAATTTGAAATGGATTGGTATCTTTGTTTCCAATCAATTTAGTTTATATTTGGATTTGGCTCAATTTGTCCATTCAGGTCAAGTTGGGTTCAAGGTCAATTGGGCTAGGTTGGGTCTAGTTGGCCAATTGGGGCTTTGGTCAAGTTCAACAAGTGATTTGGAATGAACTTGACCCATTAGTTTTAATCAATTTGGCTTAGATCAAGTTTTGACACATTTTGACTTTTTAGGTCAAGTTGGGTCAACTTGGGTCAAGTGATCAATTGGGCTAGGTTAGGCTCAAATGATGACTTGGTCAAGTTCAAACATTGATCATAAATGAGGTTTGATCAATGGTTTCAATCAATTTGGCATATGGTAGATTTTGGCTAGTTTATGTTTCATTTGGCTAAGTGTTGACTTGGTCAACCCTTAGGTTTGACTTAATTTGACCAAATTTGAGTGATTGATCATCTTATGATGATTGTTGCTCACAATTTGGGGCTTAGGTGGGCTTAGTTCAATCTAATTTGAGTAGGATTAGAATTTGGCTCATAAGGGGTACTTTAGGTCACTTTGGGTCAAGTGAAATTGGGTCAAAAGCTTTGTCAAAGCTAATTTGAGTTTAATTGAACTCACATATGGGCTTATGATTGAAATATAAATCCATTTGAGAGATTTGAAGTCAAATGGTTTTGATTCATTTGACAATTTCAAGTTCAAAGGGTGAACATGAGTTTGACTTTTGATTTTGAATTTTGTTTGGTTTGATGGTTGAGTTTATTTATATTTGGATTCATGATTGAAGGATTGATTGAATCATAAGACAAATCAAGGGTTTGACTTGATTTGAATTTGATTTGGCTAAGTTCAAGATTTTGACTTGAAAGGTGTAGGTTGAATTTTGATTGAATTTGAGTTTGATTTTTGAATTTAGTTTTGAATATTTGAATTTATATTTCATTTATATTTGTGAATATAAATGAGAATAAAAATGGGTTATGAGAAAATTCCTTGAATTTGAACTGATTTAGATTTGATTTAGGCTAAGTCTTAGATGGGAATCAAAATGACTTAGGAAAGATTTTTGATTTGGATTTGAATTTTGAATTTAGTTTGATTGGTTTGAATTTATATTTCATTTATACATGTGAATATAAATGAGAATATAAATGGGTTGTGAGAAAATTTCTTGAATTTGAATGGATTTAGATTTGATTTAGGCTAAGTCCATAAGAAGGAATCGAAGGACTTAGGAAATATTTTTGAACTTGGAATTTCAATCATAAGCTTCAATCATTTGGAATTGATTTGAGTTTAAGAAAATCAATTAAGTTAGAATTGATTTAAGTTTTGATGTTGATTTGATTTGGAGTTGAAAGTTAGTTTGATTTGGAGTTTAACTTGAAGGGAGGAAGTGAGGAATTTGATTCAAGCTATAGGGTAGGCAAATTTTTCTAACACCCTTAAGACATGACCTATTCCTATGACTCTAAGTCTCTGGCTAGTGTTCACCTAATCACTAGAAGTGTCTTAAGACTAAGAAACTCTTAAAGTCTAAGAGAAGTCTTATGTCTAAGATGGAGGGGTTGAGAGCTCATCCTAAAAATGAGGTCAAGGTAGAATGGCTTTGGACCCATACACTAAGGAAAATGGGGTAAATTGAGTTGGAGTTCGGTATGTGGTGTGGTAGGCCCACAAGGCTTCAACCAGCTACTCATTCCACTGCCGCTTGTTGTCATCAAGAGTCTTCTTTAGTATTTGAATGAGAATTTTGTTGAATGCTTCTAGTAAGCCATCTGCTCTAGGGAAGTAGATTATGGAGTATCTAAAATCTATATCGTGTCTTCTAACGAAGCTATTGATCTTAGTGCTTTTGAATGCAGTACCATTATCGAATATAATTTGTCGAGGCACCCTGAACTTATATACGATATGGTTCCTAAAAATCAAGCACATTGAATATGACCTGAGTGGGATTGCCTCCACTTGGAAAAATAGTTTGACATAAGATGAACCGATGACCTGGAAGGAGGATCGATAGGACCGATAATGTCATTCCCAACACTAAAATGGCCATGAGGCCAATGTAGTATATAATGTTGGGTGATTGATGTAGGACCACACCATAGACACGAGAAGGCCTCCTAGCTACATCCATGCATAAATCAATGAACCTTAGTATCATAGCCTATTTTGTTTCATCTTTAGACATTGATGTGCTCTATTGAATGTATTTTGTTACAATGCCATGTGCTTTGTGTTTATCTAAACAACGTAACCATATTTGATCAAAGGACCGTCGGTACAGGGTGCGATCAACAAGTCATAGGAGAGAGCTCTTTGTTTCATCTGATGGGCTTATGACATTTCTTGAGGTAGTTTGTCAGTGTTCAAATAATCCATGAATGGTTGCCTCCAATCCAGCTCCTTATCCTTATAGGCAATGGAAACCTTCCCTTCAAGAGAAAATCCCTCAATGAGTTCAACATCAATAAGGGATAGGACTTGTTCATTTTGGACCCTTATTGGAATGGACTCATCTTACGAACATGCTAATTCTTTGGAAAGTTTGGCCAAAGCATCTGCTACTACGTTCTTTGCTCAGGGAACCTTGTAGATGGCAATTTCAAGGATTTGGGCCAACAGCTTCATGATATAATCATGGTAATAACAAAGCTTGGGTTTGAGAACCTTATAGGACCCGACAATCTGGTTGATGACCAACTAAGAATCCCTAAAGATGTTGATGCTCTTGACACATACTATAATAGCTAACCCCAGATTGGTAATCAAAGCCTCATACTTGGCTTCATTATTGGTGCAGGGATTAGAATGATAGTATGAGAATCTCATCACATCGTGGTCTAGAGTTAAGATAACTATTTCCACCACTGCCTTTCATGGAAAAGTAGATCGTGGTGCTTCCCCTTTATGAAAAGAAGCTGCACCATCAAAATACATCTCCCATCGGCGGTTGTCAACCTCCCTTAAGTTCATAATTTGTTCATCGTGAGATCGTAACTGAGAATCAACAAGAAGTGGGTGTAAAGAAATCCTCTAGTGCTTAATCTTTTACCACAAATAATGTGATATCAAAGCCGAGATCATGGACCATCATGCCAAATGAGCATCCATGTCATGATAGCAGTGGATTGGTTCTGTAAATCAAGTTCACCTTATGAGAAAGCATATAGTGCCATAGCTTTTGGGTGTCAAAGATAAAAGCTAGGCAATGTTTCTCTATCTGATGAAAGGTCATGAAGGGATTATACTGAGGTGCATTCCTTTCATAGGGCGGTGGAGAGCTCGACCTCACCACGAGGGCGGTGTGGATGGAACGGGATCCCTGGCCATTGGGATCACCAAGGGTCCTTTTCTCATGCGTTCATGGCCTGGTAAACCGGAGATGTTGGAACATGGATCAAGATGGATGAATAGCTATGGTGGAGGCACCATTGACTCTCTCGGGATAGGAGTTGCTCTCCTATGATGTGTGGTTCCTGTGAGTAGAATGCTATATGATCGACCTAGCGGCCGATCAAGAAAAATCAATGAGAGAGGCGACTAGAGTGAACCTCTCTTAGTGATGAACCAAGGTATATTATTCTAATATACTTATGTTATGGGATAACATATCTCAAATCAAATTGAGCCCTAGACTCAAATCGTCAGAGGCTATCTACTCTAGGTAAAATCAAGATGACCTCCTCCTCACTAACCTGGAAATTGAACAAATGGTGGAGGTGAAGTAGAAATCCTTGACATCCTCTGCCATACCAGAGAGGATGAAAGGTTTCTATAACCAGGGAAACCAATGTGGCAAGTCCTCAAATAGAGGGTGCTCTCCATCTCCTTAGAAATGAGTGTGGTACCACTTTATCATGCAATTTTATTTGTCCCTTGAGAGCAAGAGCTAGACCTAACCTCAGGGAGACAATCTGGATTAGGGGAGCCTTTTAGAAGGTGCAATGAGTGGGTGCTAGACAAGGCATCACGGGAACCATGGGGCACAGTGCACCAACACTAACACTCTATTGAAATTTCCTCTTCATCAGGGAATCTCAAAATCACACATGTCAACTCAATGATTTTGACACTATGCTCTACCATGTTGGGAGGTCCACATGTAAGTGTCTCAAATCATCCAAAGTGGATGAGGTGATGAAGCGAAGGCTAGCATCAGCATCCATCCCAGGGAAAAGTGAACACATACTAAGCCATTGAATCAAACTGCATCAATGAGACTAAAAAAAATTGACTCAAAGTAATGTCAAAAATAAACTTGAATAAGATTTTCTTGCCTTGTTGATTTTGAATTTGAATTTAGAATTTGAACCCATACTCAACATCTTGAAAATATTAAGTCGGGCTCAAATGGATTTAGAGAGTTTTTGAGATTTGATTAGAAAGTGAAATTTTTGAATTTAGAATCCATTTTCAATGAATTTGGATATGTTGAAAAATGGGTCCAAATATTTTTGGAGAGATGCTTCCATAGGTTCATATTTGAATTTTGATTTTTGATTTTGAGGAACCTTTATTTAACAAATTTGGGTATGTTGAAGTAAAGGGTAAATTTGATTTTGATTTGAGATTTTTGGAATCTACTCACTTAGCAAATTTGGATATGCTATGTGGGGTGTTTGAAAGTAATTTCTTCTTTTTCTTTGTTTGGTTTGTTTTGTGAATCATTTGTGAGTTTGAAAAAAAAAATGGAATTCTCATTTAGCAAGTTTGGGTATGCTAAATGTGGAATCCAAGTGTATTTTTTTTTTGAAATTTTTTGAAAATATGAATCTTAGCAAATTTGTGTATGTTAAGAAAATCCTAATATGTCTCTTTTATTTTTAGAGATTTTAATTTTGGAAAATAGGATCCTTAGCAAATTTGGGTATGCTAAGGAAATCCTAATGTATTTCTTTTATTTTGAAAATGGAGACTTCACTTTAGCAAATGTGGAATGCGAGAATGAAGTTCCATGTATTTTAAAAATTTTGTGAAATGGAGATTTCACTTAGCAAATTTGAGTATGCTAAATGAAATTCCAAAATATGTTTCAATTTTTTGTGTTTTTGATTTTGTTTTGAAAATGGATACTTCACTTTAGCAAATTTGGTATGCTAAAGAATGAGGTTCCAAAAGTGTTTTAAAAAATTTTATTTTTGTTGATTTGGAAAAGAGAGATTTCCATTTAATAAATTTGGGTATGTTAGATGGAAATCAATTGTGTTTCAATTTTCAAAGATGTATTTTCATGTGTGATTATTGCTTTTTGGAAGAGGAAATTTCAACCTAATCATATATGGAATATGTTAAGTGGCATTTTAAAATAATGTCATTTTATTTGGAAGTGAAATCTTCATTCAAAATATTGAATGGGATATTCATATGCTTTTTAAAAGTTTTATTTTTGATTTTATTGAATGAAACCTCCATTCAATAAATATATATTGAATGGAGAGGTTTCATATGCTTTTGAAAATTTATTTTGATTTGGATTGAATGAGAACCCATTCAATATGTGGGTATATTGAATGGAGTGGTTCATATGTGCTTTTGAAAGTTTATTTTTATTTTATTTTTATTGTGTGAAACTCCATTCAATAAATGTGGGTATATTGAATGGAGAGGTTTTAATGCTTTTTGAAAAGGTGAAAATTCCAACCTAACAGTGGAATGTTGAGTGGAATTTCAAAGTTGGATTTTGCTTGAAGATGTAATATCCATCCAACACATTTGGATGTGTTGAATGGAAAGGCCCATCTTCAAATTTTATGCTTTTTGAAAACATGATTATTAAAATTTTATATTTGAAAATGAAGTCTTCATCAAAATAAATTGAATGAAGAATTTCATTTGTGCTTTTAGAAAATATGAGTGTTGATTTTATTTTTGAAATGTTTCTACATGTAACAATTGTGAAAATTATTAGATGTAGTGCAAATATTTTATTAAATGTATTTTGAAAAAGTGCTTTTAAAAAGCAATACTTTTATGAATGATTTATTTTGTCTTTATTTTTAGAATGAACCTTTCCTTACCATAAAAAATGGTAAGGAGGAAATATTTAATCATTTTCTTTTTTTATTAAATTTTTATTTTCATCCATTGGGGAATTAAGGGGTTTTAGAACCAACAGGGTGAGGTCCTAAAGATGTTGGCTCTTAATTTAAGGATGAAATAAGCTTGCCAATAAAGAAAGATAGTTCAATGCAAAAGTACAAACCCACTATCAATACTCAGAGACAACAATCATTTACCAAAGATGGAGAGAGGAACAATCCCCAGTGGAGTCACCAAAAAATTTTGTGGTGAAAATTATTTTATACATCTCTACCTTCATCTATCCTCCCTTTTCTTTTTAGGAAATAGAGGATGAATGAAAACATAGATATATAAAATATGCCTTGTTAGGATGCCACACAGATCGACAAATGTTTTTATTAGGGTGATCATGTATGACATTAAGGAAATGTGTACTATCTCGAGAGATAGAAGTCACCACCCTACAATGGACCTAATCATTCACCTTAATTAATTCCTAAAAAAATCTTATGAATAAGATTATTTAAAGTAAATCAAATTTATTTTAAGGAGAGTTTGAATTTTGTTTGAGTTTGATTTCAATTTGAGAAATGTGAGATGAGTTTGCTAGTCCTAACCCACTCCCCCATGTGTGAGTTATTTAAGTTCAATTTTCAGGTGATTTGATCAATTTTATGCTTTGGTTAGGTTAAGGTATGAATTAAGTGTGTTAATTACCCGTTACCTACAACTCTTTAACATATTTAATCACATAATTATAAGCCAATGATATGACATAAAATCACACAAGAAATTTAAATTAGCAGTGCACATAGGAAAGAAGTGACTTAATGCAATTGACTCACAATTAGTGATTAATTAAATTAAAGGGTTTAATTTAAGTACTTTCATAACCCTTCCCACACATGTGGGTTGGATTTTGATTTCCTTAAGCCACTTGGGTTATTGAACACCCAATCATCAACCCAAGATGAATTAGTTAAGTTCTAGAGTGTTTTGATTTTCAAATTTTGATCAATTAAGCCATTTTATTAAATGATTAAATTATTTTATTAATTTTGTACCTTAATTAGATTTTAATCTAAATGAAATAAACTTAGGGAAAAAGATATGGAAAAGGACCCCTAATCCCATTCCCCAAGCCCACTCACTATCCTAAGGTAATTAGAAAAGTTAATTAATGGATTTATCACTATTTAAAAGGTTAATTAATCATTTAATTGATTATGAGAGTAATTAGGAATGAACCAAGCAATTACCTCAATTAAACCATTAATAAAATCCAAGAAAATCATGAGAGATAGAGATCATCCCATTAATCAACCCTAAAAATTTTGGAATTAATCAGTAGAATAATTAGGGAGTAATTAATGTAATTATATTCCTAATAAAACCCCAATTCAAAAAATACCACTATTGAAAATCAAGTGAAATTAATTTTAGAATATTCCTCTTTGAATTACCTTTCTAATTATTTTTATTTTGTATTTTTTAAATTTTTTATAATTAGTTATGAATATTTGAAGTTTCCATGATTATCAAATAACTAATCCCTTAATTATATGGCTAATCCCGTCGGCACCACATGGAGGCTGACACAGCGCGCACTTTCCATGTGGCGTGATGGGAGAGGCCACTTAAGTTGTCACATCGTAGCACCGCATTAGCGATGGCACTACGCGCTTTCTCCCCATCCGTCCAATCTAAGATTGGACGGCTGAGATAAAGCCTGCAATTCTTAAGGGGGAAATCAAAGGATCCTATGTGTCTTGATCATGGACGTGCATCCAAAATGCACGGATGGACAACCCATGATCTGTCACTAATCTTCCCTTTGGGAGAGGACATCCGTCCATCCTTTAGGGCAAGGTCCGAGCTCGATTGAGCTCGGATTGATCTCAAACTCAACCCACACTATCATCATGCAAGGGGGGACACATCCAACAGCTAACTTTGCTTGAGATGAAAATCCACTTCATAAAAGACCACACACTCTCTAATTTAAGCTTGGGTTGAAGGCATACCTAATCAGAGGCTATCACTAGCGCTCGAGTTCGATGAGCTAGGTTTCATTTAATGGAGATGAAGCCCTGTTGAAGATTTGAGGTGGTTTGGTTGAGTGGATCTTCCTATGGATCAAGCTCTCCTTCAATTGGGCTCATGGGGACCACCTCCTGCTTGAAGAACTTGTGTGAAGGCTTGGGTGAGCTGATTGAATTCCCCAAGACTGTGAGTGAATTGGACTTAATTTGAGTATTGGCTAAGTTGGATTTCCTTGCTACCTCCCCTATTTTTAGCTTGGAGAAACTGAGAATGGAGAAGTTGAATTATCTCTAGGAAGCTTGGAGGAGCTCTGGGATGCTAGCTCTAACTTCCTATTACTCAATCAAATACAAGAGAGATTAGTTAAAATGAAATTAGGGGGAGTATATCTCCCAAGGATGGATGGCAAGCTCCTTTGCCATTTTGATCCAATACACCTGAGTTTGTTAGGGTTAGGTGGCATTGCATTTGGTTTGGCTAGAGAGGTAGTAGGGAGTGCCATGTGCTTGAAATGGGTGGAGGAAGGATTCCCATGTGCTCATTTCCATGGGGGTGGTCAATTTTGACCTTGGGTTGGGTTTGGCTGACTCAAACCAAATGGTTCATGTGCACCATGTCCATTAGTGACCATTTGGTCCACTAAGAGGATGCCAAGTGTCCATGAAAAGGAATTGACCAAATTTCAAGTGATTTTGATTTTAGGTTACCCTATGGCCTAGGGGTAAAATGGTCATTTGGCTTGGATTTCAATTTGAATATGCTTGGTATGATCGAAAAATGGGTAAGGCCAAGTTTCATTGAAAGTGGAGTTGGTTTGATATGATTTGGCTCATGTTGACCCATTTAGATCAAAATGGGTCAACTTGGGTCAAGTTGACTAATTGGTCAAATTATGTCAAACAAAGGGTTGGGTCAAGTTTATATGACCATTTGAAATATTTTTGCATCATCAGTTTGATTTAATTTGATTTATATTTGAATTTGGTTCATTTGATTTCATAAATGGGTAAGTTGATAATTTGACCCATTTGACCATTTGTAGGTCATGGGTTGGTTTATGCTTGGTTGTTCATTTGAAATAGATTGGTATATTTGTTTTAATTAATTTGGTTTATATTTGGATTTAGCTCAATTTGAATTTTTAGGTCAAGTCAAGTTCAAGGTCAAAGAAGGTCTAGTTGGTCAATTAGCTTTGGTCAAGTTCAACAAGTGATTTGGAATGAACTTGACCCATTAGTCTTAATCAATTTAGCTTAGATCAAGTTTTGACACATTTTGACTTTTTAGGTCAAGTTGGGTCAACTTGGGTCAAGTGGTCAATTGGGCTAGGTTAGGCTCAAATGATGACTTTGGAAAGATTTTTGATTTAGATTTGAATTTTGAATTTGGTTTCATAGGTTTTAATTTATATTTCATTTATTCATGTGAATATAAATGAGAATATAAATGGGTTACGAGAAAATTTCTTGAATTTGAATGGATTTAGATTTGATTTAGGCTAAGTCCGCAAGAGGGAATCAAAGGACTTAGGAAATATTTTTGAACTTGGAATTTCAATCATAAGCTTCAATCATTTGGAATTAATTTGAGTTTTAGAAAATCTATTAAGTTGGAATTGATTAAAGTTTTGATGTTGATTTGATTTGGAGTTTGGAGTTAGTTTGATTTGGAGTTTAACTTGAAGGGAGGAAGTGAGGAATTTGATTCAAGCTATAGGGTAGAAAAATTTTTCGAACACCTCTAAGGCATGGCCTATTCCTATGAATAACTCTTCTAAGTCTCTAGGGCTTGGTTAAGTGTTCACCTAATCACTAGAAGTGTCTTAAGACTAAGGAACCCTTAAAGTCTAAGAGAAGTCTTATGTCTAAGATGGAGGGGTTGAGAGCTCATCCTAAAAATGAGGTCAACAAAACCTAAGGAACTTCGTTGTTGGTGCATGGATTGGAGAGATAGTATGAGAATCTCATCACATCGTGGTCTAGAGTTAAGAGAAGTATTCCTACCCCTGCCTTTCCTGGAAGATCATGGTTCTTCTCTTTTATGAAAGGAAGCCGCACCATCAAAATACATCTCCCAATGGCGGTTGTCAACCTCCCCTAAGTTCATGATTTGTTCATCAGGGAGATCATCACTAAGCTGAGAATCAGCAAGAAGTGGGTGTGCTACTAAGAAATCTGCTAGTGCTTATTCTTTCACCGCATGAAGGGGTATGAATGTGATATCAAACTGTGAGAGAATCATGGACCAACATGTCAACCATCCAGATAATGATAATCGTGTTATGAGATACAATAGTGGATTGATTCTTGAAAACAAGTTCACCTTATAAGAAAGCATACAATGTCTTAGCTTTTAGGATGCAAAGATTATAGCTAGGCAATGTTTCTCAATAGGTGGGTAGTTTGCTTTAGCAAGGATCAGACGATGGCTGAGGTAGTAGAGGGCACTCTCCCTCCCTTCATCTTTGGCTTAAGCCAATGAAGTGCCAAGGGAGTCGTCCAATGCAACACGATAGAGGATAAGTGGCCTACTCAGGATAGGGGTTACTAGAACTAATGGCTTCACCAAATACTGCTTGATATCTTTGAAGGCATGCTAGCACTTGTCATCCCACTTGAACACGACATCCTTTTTAATAAGTGCTAAAAATTGTTTGCATCTTTCTGATAGATTAGAGATAAAGCATCTTAGATACACCAACCGCCCTTGGAAAGATTTGAGTTGAGTTAAACTTTTAGGTTGCAGCATTTTCAAGATTGCTTTGATCTTTTCTAGATCTATTTCTATTCCCCGATGTTTAACAATAAAACCAAGGAACTTCCGTGAAGTTACTATGAATGCACACTTTAGGGGGTTCATTTTGAGGTTAAATTGTCTTAATCATTTGAAAATTAGTCTCAAGTCAAAGAGATGGTCTTCCTTTTCTCTGCTTTTGACTACTAAATCATTAACATATCACTCAAGCTGATGGTGGATGAGTTCGATGAAGATCTGAGTCATGACCCATTGGTATATAGCACCACCATTTTTAAGGCCGAAAGGCATGACCTTATAACAATAGATTCCGATCGGGGTTCAAAAAGCATTGTTTCTTTAATCTTCGAGGGCCATCTTGATTTGGTTGTAGCCATATGACCAATCCATGAAGGAGAATACTGCATGAGATGAGGTGATATCCCCCATTAATTCTGGTATAGGAAGAGGAAACTCATCATTAGGACATGCCTTGTTTAAGTCCCTAAAATCAACGCATATGCAAATTTGGCCATTCTTTTTCATAATTGGGATGACATTGACTAACCAGGTGGGATATTTTTCTTCTCTGATAAAACTAGCATCGATAAGTTTCTTGACTTCAGAAATGACCTATTGTTCGATTTCTAATCACATGCGTCTAATAGATTGCTTAATAGGGTTAACATTAAGGTCTATTGCTAGTTTGTGGATTGCTATATCAAGAGATAATCAAGGAATTTATTCATAGCTCCATGCAAAGTAGTCTTTAAACTCAATCAATAGCCTAACTAAGTCATTGATTTTTTCTTCATTCAATAATAAACTAATGTATGTTGGGCATGGATTTTCTTCTTTCCCGAGGTTGATTTCTTTGAGCTTGTCAATTATTGAATGGTTCTCCTCTTCAAATTCTAGTAGTGCATCTTTGATTTGGAGATCATCTAGATCATCTAAAGTTTCTAAACACACATCCTCATAAGAGTTAATCTGGTGTGAAAAGAACCTATCATATTTCAAATGATTGGTGACAACTAAATAACCATCGTCATCGACTGAACCCACTGTACCAATCCTAGTCCTGATCTTGATTGTGCATCCCTGCCTTTCTTGTTCCACAACTTCTCAAAGTACTCTGACCTGTGCTTAGACCATGTATAAGGGATCAAACCTTTCTTTGCAAGATTAAGAACACAAGGCAAGTACCAATCAAAAGGCAATTCCATTAATTATTTATATGAATCATTCTCAAGTTCTACATCAACTTATGGACTTGAGGATGATGATCCAAATAGGAATCTCTTTGACTTCGCATCAATGAAATACTTAGGGGATTCGTTAACTACTAAACCTTCAACTTTTTCAAAGGAAAGTGAGGTTACAGCTAAGGTTCCTATCTACTGCCTGATAGTTTCACATAAATTTGATTCAAATACTTTACTTTGCTTAGAGGCCTGATCTTCATTGCTATCCGGCTCGAGTGTCACCTCCAATGAAACCCGCTGAGAGGGGTTGGTTGGTATGCTAATCACATTAGACTCATCCTTCGAGCTAGATTTCAAGTATATGTGAATAGTAGGGTACTCCTGTGAACTAGAACATAACCCTTGTTGGCTGGTGGCCAACCAGGGGGTCTTCCACCTCTGGAACTGCCTCTGTTTCTGGCTCTGCCTCTACCTGGTGGAGGTCAAGTCATCCTACCTATATGTCCATATGATGGAATGAACTGTGGGTGAAATGTGATGTGCGGCTCTACTTCTTCCTTGATATCCTTTTCTCATTCACTTGTATTTTCATCTTTCTTTCTATTTCTTTTTTTTCTTTTTTTCTTGTGTTTGAATTTTGACCAAGTTCAAGAGAAAAGGTGTTTTGAGGAAGATTGTAGGTATTCAGGAAGATCATCTTTATATAAAATATTTTCATCTTTAAGATTATTCAATTCCAAACTTGATGATGCAATGGAGGAGGATGGAATCATCTTATGTTTCAATGAAGCAAGCGGTGAACAAAAGTATTCAATCATATAGAACTTGGCTTAGTCTTCCAGTCACATATCTCCAAAGGTAACACTATGGAACTTAAAGCCCTCTCAACATCATCCGATCTCCTCGGAGTGTAGAGATGTCAATCCTCAAGTAGGCAGGGGTATTTAGACTCATAATGTTCATTGATGCACCTGGATCAACAAGAACCCTAGAGAGTCTGAATCTTCCCATGTCCACTGTAATGTAGAGGGGACGGTTGTGCTGCATGTCCCCTAGAAGAAGGTCTTCATCTATGAAAGTGACTTTGGGCTTCTCGAATAATGTGCCTCTCCAATAGTGGTCAGCAAGCTAAAGCATATCTCTCTGGATCAAGATAGCCTTGATTGTGATTCCTCATCTCTTTGGATAAGATAAGGGCATCATATATGCTTAAGCAGATGACAACTTTCTTAGGTGAGAGGATACATTGTAATCCACTTTGGGTTGATCCTCCACAAGCATATCAAGGGTGGAGCATCTTGTGGAGGCTTCTTATCATGATGACTTATTTCCCTTATCTTGAGGTGCTACCAGGAGGTAGAACCTTGCCAGGTTGACTTGATGATCTCTTGTGGCAAGTTAGTGGAAGATTCTACAGCTCGTCGGGCTCACTACAACTTCTCCTATGGGACCCTCAGTCAGATGATTCAAGTCTATCTCAAGAGGTGAACCCGTATTATTGGAAGATCCAACTCACGAAGAAGAGGAAGATGGTTGTTATAATAATTGTTTAGACTTGAGTTTTATAGAGTAGAATTAGACAACCCATGAAGTGACATAGATGTAATTCAAACTAGCTTTATTCCTTGATTTCTTAGATTTTGAAGGAGGTACATAGTAGAAATCAAGTAAAGTAGAGGGTGAGGATTTGATGCCCTCATCCGAAAGATGTCTACTAGAGAAGAGCTAGCTGAAGTAGAGGTTCTCAGATGTAGTAGCTATGGATGAGGCTGGGCTCGATGGTGGTTGCTACTTGGCTATCCAGGCGGCATGGCTACTTTGCGCTACTAAGCTCCAACCTTCCCCAAGTTGTTTGTGAGAACTTACAAACCTTCCTTGATGTTGGAGGTTCGAGCTGCCTCAGGCACCTATAGGGAAAGTTTCTTGATTTTGGAAATAATTTTCTTAGAGGTTTGGGATAAGGAGATATCCCAACCTTCTTTGGTTTTGAGGATCAGTATCCCCAAGGATTACCTAATGGAATTGGATGGTTGTTCCAAGGTATTCCTTTGGGATAACTATGGTCTTGAAGCTATGCTCAAGCTAGTCCTTGAATGTAAAGCAATCCTCCAAAACATGACTTAGCATGCGGTGGTAGGGGCAAAAGTTAGGATCATTGCTTTTGCCCAGTTCCTTCAGCCTTCTAAGCTCAGGTAGTTGAAAATGAGGCTTATTTAAGAGATTCTTAAAGATTGTTTTGATTACCTCCCTCTTAAATGAATATGGTTTGTTTAGTTTATCCATAAGAGTAGGTGGATGGTATGGCGTGGTATGTACCACTTTATTGTGATATGGAGGTGGTGGCGAAGGCCATGGAGGTGGCGGTGGTGATGGCTGGTGGTGGTAGAGGAGGTGGAAGTGATGTGGAGCTGAGGTCTCATCTTGCTCTGTTGCTTCCCTTGTCTATTGTTATCACTATCCCTAGTTTCTTCTCATAAGCTTTATGTGGCTTCATCTTTATTGATTGATCCATAAAAGGCAACTATTTGGCTTCTCCTTGCAAGCTAGCCACCTTATTGATTAGCTTTTCAAATGTCTTGATGGTAAAATCTTTGAGCATGAAGGAAGCGGCCATGAATATTCTTTAGGAATTTTAATGGCATCTTTGTTGAACTATGATTCACATTTCATACTCAAATTATCATCTAAGAATATAATCAATGAGGGACTCACGGTGTTGTTGAGCCACAACGAGATGCCTACTGATCACCCTTCTTTGAGCTCACAAACCTCTTAATGAAGAGTTTTGCTCGGCAAAAATCTTCTTGGTATTGGGAAGTTTAACGTACCAATCAAAGGCTATGCTTACTAAGCTATTGACAAAAAGATGGAAGAGTAATGCATCACTTGCATTGTTGCAATACAAGTGCGCTATCTTCTGAGCTCTTGAAAGAAGGTGGCACAAAACCCTTAGGATATTGGATCATCAAATTCTCTAGGGGTCTACCTTTGGAGCGATGATCCTCGGGCTTGAGCTAATACTTCTCTCACTTGCTCCTCAACCATGGTTTTAATGTCTTTTTCTTGTACGGAGGTACTATCCACTACCTTCCTATACAAGATGGTGTTGCCTTGCTCTACTAGAGGTAAAGTCTTGGCTAGATCCAAGACATGCAACAACTTACTAGTCTCTATAATAGTAGGATGCATTGCCGGGGCTTGGTTCTGAAGTGCCAAAATTCGCTAGCAAGTCTTCAAGCCTCTTCCCCATCCCATCTATTTGTTCTTCCTTTTGCATAATTTATTATAGGAGGTGTTGGGTCAGTAGGGTGTATCTTCCTACCATCACCTTAATACCAAACCTTGGAGGAACCGGTGTCTATCATGTGTACCCCTACTGAATCCTCCAATAAATCATCTTCATTAGAATCAAAATTGACCTTCTCATCCTATAAATTAGACCAGGCATATCCTAAATCTCCTTCTTCTCCATTAGATGCTAAGCTACAATGTCATCTAGGGATCGGTCCAACTGAATAGGTACAAAGATCGGTGACTAATAGTGGGATCCTTGTCATGAATAGAGAACCTAACCTCTCTTTAAAATAACCTTATGAGGCTATGCTCACTAGAAGAAAGTTGCTTGGCTATCATTGATTATGGAGTGTACTCCTAGAGGATCTATAGCCATGGGGATGGTAACTGTCTCCTCCTCCTATACTACTATGATGGTGGTGGTGGATGGAGCGATCTTATGCTCATGTGGTCACCATTCCTTCACCTGGCAGTGCGGAATGGTGGGCGTGGAGTAGGCGGTGTGGTGGAGGCACCACCGACTCTCTCTGGTAGAAGCTCTCTCACGTGATTGGTAGTAATGATAAATGCTATCTATGATCGATCGGTAGCAGTGCACCGATCAAAGTCAACAGGTGTTGTGCGTCTACACCTCTCGCTCTTGGCTAGTAATATGTATTGATGCAGCCTCCACGGCTCTCTTTGTTTGATCTGTGCCCACAGGATGAATGTAAAATCAAGCCTCGAACTGCGTCATAGCTCACTACTCTGCGTAAAAATGATCTAAATACAACCTTCTCCTCTCACGATGAATCAGAATGTGGAGGTGAAACTAAAATCCTCCTAATGTTCTCCTCTTCACAGAGAGAGGGGTGAAACTTGTTCTCTGATGAGAGGGACCATCTAGCTCCTCCTGGCGGGTGGCTGCCTCAGCTCCTTGTATCTGATGATCTGCTTGATCATGCGATTCTTATTTGATCTTGAGTCACGGTGGGATGAGCGGTATGGGGAGACCCTACCTGGGTAGGGAGACAATCCCACAGAATGGGAGCCTTCCCCTTGGAAGGAAACAGAGTGGGTCTAGCCCTTGGGGACAAGGGGAATAGGGTGCACTCTATAACTACAACCAGGAACTACCACAACCTTCCTCTTTAGTGAGGGAATCTCAGGTGGAGATAGCATCTCCTGGATCTGGCCAGATCTGCGCTCATTTGTGAGGTGGTCCCCACACAGAGCCCCTCAAAACCTCGACCAAATGGATGAGGTGGGTGAAGTCAGCTAGGGAGGGCTGATCCAAGGCCAAATCCATCAAAATATGAACACGTGACATTACCATTTGGGAACTAGCGAAATTGAAATTGACTAGCGGCGAAAGTCTATGATGTTGAAAACAAGCTCAAATCAGATTTCTGCTTGACTTTATTTTCTAGAATTTAAACCCACACTCAATAATTTGAATATGTTAAGTGGGGCTCTTTAATTTTGGAGAGAGATTTTTTGAGTTTAGAATTGAAGAGGAGATTTTTGAATTTGGAACCCATTTCTAACAAATTTGTGTATGTTGAAAATGAGTTGAAATATTTTTAAAGAGATTGACCCTTCCATAGGTTCATATTTGAATTTAATTTTTTTAATTATTTGGGGACCCTTCATTTAACAAATTTGAGTATGTTAAATTAAAGGGTGAATTGATTTTGTTTTGATTTGTGATTTTGGAATTTACTCACTTAGCAAATTTGGGTATGCTAGGTGAGGTGTTTGAAAATAATTTTCTTCTTCTTTTGTTTGTTTGTTTGAATCATGTGAATTTGAGAATGAATCTTAGCAAATTTGGGTATGCTAAATGAAGAATCCAAAGTGTTTTGTTATTTTTTGAAAAGAGGATCTTTACTTAGCAAATTTAGGTATGCTAAATAAATCCAAATGTGTTTTGTTTTAATGATTTTGAAAAGAGGATTCTTAACAAATTTAGGTTTGCTAAGGAAATCAAATGTGTTTTTTATTTTGATGATTTTGAAAAGAGGATACTTAGCAAATTTAGGTATGCTAGAAATCAAATGTGTTTTATTTTGATGATTTTTTGAAAGAGGATTCTTAGCAAATTTAGGTATGCTAAGGAAATCCAAATGTGTTTTATTTTGATGATTTTTTTGAAAAGAGGATTCTTAGCAAATTTAGGTATGCTAAGGAAATCCAAATATGTTTCATATTTTGATTTTGATTTTGAAAAAAGGATCTTCACTTAGCAAATTTGGGTATGCTAAATGAAGAATCCAAATGTGTTTCATTTTTGTGATTTTGATTTTGAAAAGTGGATCTTTACCTAGCAAATTTAGGTATGCTAAATGAAAGATCCAAACGTGTTTCATTTTTGTGATTTTGATTTTAAAAAGTGGATCTTCACTTAGCAAATTTGGGTATGCTAAATGAAATATCCAAATGTTGTTTAAATTTTGATTTTTGAAAAGAGGATCTTCATTTAGCAAATTTGAGTATGCTAAATGAAGGATCCAAATGTATTTGATTCTTATGATTTTGATTTTGAAAGATGATCTTCACTTAGCAAATTTGGGTATGTTAAAAGAAAGATCCAAATGGTGTTTGAATTTTGAAAAGATGATTATTGGTTTTTTTTTGAAAATGAAATCTTCATTCAAGAAATTGAATAGGGATGTTCATTTGTGCTTTTTGAAAACATGATTTTGAATTTTATTTTGAAAATGAAATCTTCATCAAAATAAATTGAGTGAAGATGTTCAATTGTGCTTTTGGAAAATATGATTGTTGATTTTGTTTTGAAAATGAAATCTTCATTCAATAAATTGAATGAAGATGTTCATTTGTGCTCTTAAAAATATGATTGTTGATTTTATTTTGAAAATAAAATCTTCATTCAATAAATTGAATGAAGATGTTCATTTGTGCTTTTGAAAATATGATTGTTGATTTCATTTTTGAAAAGATGATTATTGATTTTGTTTTGAAAATGAAATCTTTATTCAAAGATGATTGTTGATTTTGGATTTTATTTTTGAAAAAGATGATTGTTGATTTTATTTTTGAAAAGGTGATTGTTGATTTTATTTTTGAAAAGATGATTGTTGATTTTATTTTTGAAAGTAAAATCTTCTTTCAATAAATTGAATGAAGATGTTGATTTACACTTTTTGAAAATATTATTTTGGATTTCATTTTTGAAAAAGATGATTATTGATTTTATTTTTTAAAAGATGATTGTTGATTTTGTTTTTAAAAAGATGTGGTTATTGATTTTGTTTTGAAAATGAAATCTTCATTCAATAAATTGAATGAAGATGTTCATTTGTACTTTTTTTTAAAAAAATATGATTATTGATTTTGATTTTGAAATGATCATATATAACAATCATGAAGATTGTTAGATGTGGGTGATTTATTAGAATTTTTGTGCAAACATTTTATTATGTGCATTTTGAAAAGTACTTTTTGGAAATTAATATGTTTATAAGGGATTTATTATTTTTTATTTTTGGAATGAACCTTACATTACCATAGAAATGGTAAGAGGGAAGTCTTTAGTTATTTATTTTTATTAAATTTTTATTTTCATCTATTGGGAAACCCAACAGGGGTTTTAAGACCTACACAGAGTGAGGTCCTAAAACCTAAAGGATGTTGGCTAACTTATCTTAAGGATGAAATAAACTAAGTGCCAACAAAAATGAAGAATAGTCTTGGGTTCATATAAAATACAAACCCACTATCGGTACTTGGAGATAATGATCATTTACCAAAGATGGAGAGAGGAACCTTCCCTAGTGGAGTAGCCAGAAAAATCTGTGGTGAAATTTTTATCTTCATTCTATCTTTGAAAGAATAAAATAAAAACAAAAATAATTGCTTTGTTGGGACACCACATAGATCCACAGATGTTCTTATTAGGGTGATTAGATATGACATTGAGGAATGATGTACAATCTCGAGAGATATAAGTTATCATCCTATAATGGACCTAATCACCTTAATAAGGACTCCTAAGGACTATGGGTCTTCGATGTGAGATTCTTCCCTACTTTACAAAAAAGTAAAGAAGGGTTTATTTTAAATGGTTGTTAAGCCCTATGGAGGCAAGCCCCCATAGTTAATTACATCCTAAGAATGAGATTTTAAGAATACTCGATTAAGGTAAATGATCATTGTCCAAAGATTTCAAAGATAGGACTATTAATCAAATTATTTTTAGGATCAAGTGGGATTGATCGAGAGGAGTTATTATCAAAACCAAAGGAAGATAAGTAGGGGATGCTTATGATACTAGGAGGCCTAGTAAGCATCCCAAACTATCCTATGATTGAGCTTTATATTTTTGAAATTGAAGTTATTTATTTGGGTTAAATTTTTATTAAAAATCTAGGGCTTATAACACAGGATCATGGAAATGCCTAAGAGATGAGGATTTATGCTTATGACCTGCAAAGGGAAGTTGCAACCTCTGAACCTAAATATAGGGAGGTTAGGTAAGAGCCAAGGCATGACCTAAATCTAAGGAGAAAATGGGTATTTGGTTTACCTCCATAAGTGAGGATAAATCACTCGACTATTTGGACTTACAACTGCCTAGGGGTGGCCACCAACTAACTCCTTCTATAATTTTAAATATATGTAGGCAAGTCATATGCTTTTGCAAGATAACTAAGCTGTTGTTTATTTAGAAAGAGACTAAGTCCTTAAACACACTCCCTAAGAGACTAGATCATGTATAGAATGAGTGACTTAAATTTAATGAAAAATTTTGTTATGTTTTATTTTCATTTTTTTGGACAATTGATTTGACACAGGTTATGAGATTCATATGCCTAATGGATGAGAAATTGGATTATAGTTCAAAATTAACAAGAAAGGAGGTGTGTTTCCATAATAGCTCTCAAAGGTCAAGCCAAGTTCCCTGGCAAAGTTGGAAGCCCTCCATAACAAGAATGAAATAAGATGCTTTTTATGCATGATGTGAAAACATACAACATCCAGCTAAGGGGTTCCTAAATCTTTTATCTTATTTATAACCTAGGCTTTAAGTGAGATTATGAGTTGTTAATTTTTAGTTTTGTGTTGATTAATTGGATAGAAAATTTATTTTTCTCTAAGAGCCTAAATTGCATCCAGGCCATTCATCAATCAATGAAGAAACTAGAAAAATATGCCATCTTAATGCACAAGCTAAATAAATATCAAACAATTTATAAAGCTAGCATAAAAGAATAAGAGGCCTTTTGTGGTCGGGCTCCACCGCACAAACCCAAAAATAAATTGGGTAGCCGAGCTCTACCCTTATACAACCCGGATTGCAAATAAATTAATTACAATAAAAAAGGAATTCATGTTATGGGGGTCTTCATTCTTCATTTCTTCTTTCTTCTTTCTTCTTTCTTCTTTTGGTTGGTTGGAATGTCGTTGCTCCAAAGGCTTCACATGATACATAACACATAGTCTTATGACCAATGTTCATCCTAATCCCCCAAAACATTCATTCCAAATCCTAATTTGTAAAATTACATAAAAATAGGAAAAGTAAATCTAACTAAAACATGGAAAATAGAGATTAGCTAAATAAACCACACAATCCCAAGCATGCATATGAATAAATTAGACTTAGCACCCCACACATGGGTAACCAAGTCCACTTGGCCTATTTTGGATTATTCTTAGGGGTATAAACAACCTGTGTAGCAAAAGCATTTATATTTTTATTATAACGCCCCTTAAGCACAATCCCTGCAGAAGACAACGGTTAGACTAAGATTTTCCTACCATTCATGACATATACCTTAACATCGTGACAACATGGGATCACAAAATAAAATCAAGCATCAAACCATGCACCTTTAACATAGGACTAGAAGTGGTGACTTAGCCTAATGTGTGTGCCATTTAAGGCTTGTGTGGTGTGTCTTAGCTAGGCTTTAAGGTTAGAATTTTCTAAGTATGAAGGGTTCAAATTAGATGGTGGTTTCATTTAAGTGATTTAGTTGATTTGGTTGATTTTATTTTATGATTTGATTTGGTTTGAATGAACCTACGCTTAATTACTAAATATTGTTAAGAGAGGAAAATTGAAGAGAACTTCCCTTTCCTCCCTACCATTAGTAAGTACAACGCCATTATTTTCTACACCAAGGGTATAAGGTACAAGACCTTCTTAGGGCTACTTAAAGCCTCGCAACCTCGGGATATCCAGACTAATATACCACTTCTCTTAAATACATGTGCATGTACAAAAATAAATGAATGGAAAAAGAGTCATGAAAAAGATTTTTATGTTTGTTTATTTGATTTGTTGGTTGTTTAATTTATATATGCAAAAGTGAAGGTCCTTCTTAAATGATAACATGAGAATGAATAGGAATGGATTTATGCAAGTGTTGTGTTCTTTTCTAATGAACTGTACACTTTGTAAATCCTATTCAAAATTATGTTAATACACATCTTTATATTATACTCACATGCAAGCTTATAAGTAATTATAAGTAGCATACCTTTCATTTGTAATGTTTAATTTATAAGCTTTGAAAATAGTTTTGGATTTAGTAGTGATAATAGCCATTCATATTCTTACTTTAGCCAAAACATGCAATTTGACATAAAGGAAACATTTCATTTATTTTTTTTATTTTTCAAAAGACATGAATGCATGATTTTCATTGGGAACACAACACTTAGCATGCTAGAAAAGAAATAAAGTGATGTAAGCATGTGATTTCATTCACCTTAATTAATTCCTAAAGATAATTCTATGGAATAAGATCATTTAAAGTGAATCAAAATTGTTTAAAGAAAATTTTAATTTTATTTTAAGTTCGATTTGATTTTAGAAAATGTAAAAAAGTTTACTGGTTTTAACCCATCTCCCACATGTGTGTGTTATTTTAATTTAATTTTTAGAACCATTAGATTGATTTTATATTTTGCTTAGATTAAGATATACATTAAGTTCATTAATTACCACTTACCTATGCCTCTTTAACATAATTATTCAAATAATTATAAGCCAACATATGATATGCAACCACATTGAGTTTAAATCAGCAATGCACCTAAGAAACCAAGGGGCCTAACGAAATTGGCTCACAATGAATGATTAATTAAGCTAAAAGGTTTAATTAAGTACTTTCATAACCTTCCCACGCATGTGAGTAGAAAATGATTTCCTTAAGGTTTCTTAGGTTATTGAACACCTAAGTATCTACCCAAGAAAGGATTGATTAAGTGATTAAGTTTTTGGATTAATTTTTGATTTTGAGATTGGTTAATTAAGCTATTTAATGAAATGATTAAATCATTAATCAATTTGTGAATTAGTTAAGTTTTCAATCAAATGAAATAGACTTAGGGAAAAATATTTGGAAAAGGCATCCTAATCTCATTCCCTAAGTCCATCCACTATTCCAAGATGATTAACAAATTTAATTAATGAATTTATCATCATTTAATAGGTTAATTAATCATTTAATTGGTTAAGGGAGTGATTAGAGATGAGACAAGCAATTACCTAAATTAATCCAATCATAAATTCTAAGAAAATCATGGGAGGCAGAGGTCATCCCACTAATTAACCCTAGGGAATTTGGAATAAATTATTGAAATAACTAAGGAGTAATTAACATAATTACATCTCCAATAAATCTCAAATTAAGAAAAGATTACTATTCAAAATCAATTAAACTTAATTTTATATTATTCCTCTTTAAATTATCTTTAAAATAAAGTTGAATTTGCATTTTTTGGATTTTTCTATATTTTTTTATGTATTTTTGAAGTTTCTATAATTAAGGATAATTAAATAACTCTAATTATATAATTAATCACGTCGGTGCCACGTGGACCGCTGACGTGACATGCACTTTCCACGTGGCATGACAAGATTGGTTATTTAAGTTATCAAATCGGCTGCACGCGTCATTTGGTGTTACATTTATTTTCTCCTCGGACCATCCGATTAAAGATCAAACTGTCATGATCATACTCAAAGTTTTTAAAGGGATTAAACAACAAATCTAGATCATTTAATCAAGACCGTCCATCCAAAACACACGGGATGGACGGTCCATGATTCATCCCTATCCTCTCTTGTGGGAGATGACAACCATCCATCCTCCAAGGCTTGATCCTAGGTATTGAACACACACCATCTAAGAGCAAGAATAAAGACATCTAATGGTTAAATTGTAATAGAATTACGACTCAATTAAGGCTCGATTAAGGCTTGTTCATAAATGATAATCAAAGGCTCATTAAGGCTCGAATGGCTCACTAATGTTCGAATGGCTCGATTAAGGCTTGATTAAGAATTATTTATTTCAATAAATGATACTCGTGACTCGGTTCGGTTTGTTTGCAGCCCTAGTTATGCCTTAGGGAGTTAGAAAAACTTGCCTACCCTATAGCCTAAACCCAATCCACACTTTCTTCCTCAAACTAAACCTAAAATCCAACTTAAATACCAAATCTAAATCCAAATTCCAAACCAAATCATTAAAACTCATAATCAAATGCAAGATCAACATTCTTCCTAAGCCCTTTGATTTCATCTTATGGACTTAGCCTCAACCCCAATTCATCCGATTTTCTGAAGGATCAATTCAATCCCTCAATCATTTACCGAATCCAAATTCAAATTCCAAACCAAATGATTCAATCAATCAAAGTTCCAAAATTCTCCTCTTACAAGACCCATTCTCATAAATGTACCAAACCTCCACCCAATTCAATCCAAACTTGATTGATGTCTTCATGAATCATTTATATCGTCATTCTTATTCACAAATATAAATGAGGTATAAACTCAAATAGCCAAAACTAAATCAAACTAAATCCAAATCCAATTAAATCCTTTCTTAAGTCTTATGGACCCACCTCCATAAGCTTAGCTAAATCTCATACAAATCAACCCAAAATCAATTGGTTTCTTTATAAACCAATTACTCCTTCATTTATATTCATAAATATAAATGAAACCCACCCTCCAATGACAAAAAATAAATCAAACTAAATTAATTCCCTACTTAAGCCCTTTTGATCTACATCCTTATGCTTGGTCAAATTTGCTTCCAAATCACTCTAAACTCAAGTGATTTTCTCATGAATCATTTATATTCCCAAATGTAAATGAAATATAAATTCAAATAGCCAAAACCAAATCCAAAATCAAACTAAAACCCAATTTAAGCCTTTTAAGACAATTTCTTGAACTTGGACAAATCCTGTCCAAATCAAGCCAAAACTAATAGATTTTCTCTCTTAAATCAATCATTAATTCAAATATAAACATAAACTATAATTATCAAATCAAAAAGTCAAGCCCAAGTTAGTTTTGACTTGAAATCTTCAAATGAGCCAAAATTCATTAGATTCCAAATTGATTATAGTTGATTTATATTTCAATCATAGTTTATATATGAGTTCAACTAAACTTGAATTAAGCCAAAACCAAACCAATTGACCCATTTAGGTCCACTTGACCCAAAGTAACCGAAAGAACTCTTTTGAACCAAATTCTAATCCAACTCAAATTGGATTGAATCAAGGCCATCCAAGCCTCATATCATGATCAACAATCACCCTAGATGATCAATCACCTCAATTGGTCAAACCAAGCCAACTTGGTCCTTGACCAAGTCAACCTTTAACCCAAATGAAACCTAAACAAACCAAAACCCACCATATACCAAATTGATTGAAATCATTGATCCAAACCAACTCATAATCAATGATTGAAAATGACCAAACACTGAAGCTAAACCAAGTCCACATTTGACCCAAGTTGACCCAAATTGGTCTTAAAAGCTAAAATGGGTCAAATCATAATCTAACCCAAACTGATTGCAACCAATGGCTCAAGTTTATTCCAAATTAATTATTGAACTTGACCAAAATTACAATTGAGCCCAATTTGACCAATTGGTCAACTTGACCTAACCTAGCCCAAATTGACCTAAAAGGTCAAATTGGCCAAAATCCAAATTAAACCCAAATTTATTCAAACCAAAACCTACAATCATTTTAATTAACCAATTGAACTTGAACCAACACCTAACCCAAGTTGGTCAAATAGGACAATTTGGTCAACTTAGCTCATTTGACCTATTTGAACCCAAGTGAGCCAAAATCAAACCTATGCCAAACTGATTGAAACCACTTGAATTAAAACTCTTCAAATCATCATTTAATAACCCAAGCCTTGATTTGACCAATTTGACCAATTAGTCAACCCAACTCAACATGAACCCATATGAACTCATTTGACCAAGTGAAGCCAAAACCCATAAAACCAACCCATGAGACTTTGGTGGCTGACCAAACCCAACCCAAATTGATTTTAGGTCAACCTAAAGTCATTTCAAAAGTAAAGTGGACCCCACCCAAGCCATAATCTATTGGTTAATCCTTCTTCACATTGGATTCTCCCCATAAATAGCAAAGTCCACTCTCCCATCACCTTGGCAGTCATCCAACTTCCAAATGAGGGTGCACCTAACCCATCTAGGCAACCTAACCAAAGTTAGGTCAACCATGGACCAAAGGGAGGTGAGCTCACCTCCCATGCAAATCAAATACCCAAGAGATTAAGCCAAGGAGATCTCAGATCTTGAGCCACCTCCCATGAGTTCCTCCAACACACCAAGCCATGTAGAGTCATTTGATACACCTTTGGCGCTCTAATGGTGGCTGGCCGGCCAAAAAATGGGAGGCCATCCCATCCGTCCAACTCAACAAAATCAGGGGGGGGTATACTCCTCCAATTCGAATGGGAAAAAAAATCATTTCATGTGAGCTTTCAAAGACATTTTGAGCTTGAGTTCTGAGAGATTCCAAGCATCATTCTGGAATTCTCTCTTCCCGTGAAAAAATTGGGAGCCTAGACTTGATCAATTTTCCAATACCCCACCCAATCAAATTCTTCATTCTACACCATCACTATACCTTACGAGGCCATCCAAATCATTTTCGGAGCTCCAAAGAAACTCCAAGCTCGAGTTCGATCAAAGCCAAATGCCAAGGAGGAGGATCTTGGTCTCCAAAGCAATTCGCACCAAATCAAGGCTCATGCTGATAACTGGGCTTCGCCTCAACTAGTTGAAGCTCCCTCAAGTGTGTGAGCGGCCTTAGCTGGAGGTATTTCCATGAAAACCGATCTAAAGTATGGTTGGTCCTTTTGAAGAAAATTTTTATTGCATATGATCTTGACCATTGGATGTGCTGCCTCCTTCCCTTGATGGTGTATTGAAGTTCATCCGAGCTCAGGTGAGCTTAGATTGAACGAACCAAGGCAAACAGAAATTTTTATTTATCACTCACAGAATGGACGATCACGAGCCATTCGTTCTGTGTGATTGGAATGGACAGCTGTGATCAATTCATTTTATATCAAATGAGATTTCTCCCTTTATGGCTCAGGTTTGATCTGTGCCATCTGATCTAAGATCGACAGATCGGATGGGATCAATCTAACGCTCTGCGACTTCGCATGGATGTGACAACTTAAATAACCAATCCCATGGTGCCATGTGAAAAGTTAGTGTTGATGGTGCTAGAGGGATTTGGTTTAATTAAATTAATGTGTTTTTAGGCTAAATCTTTATTATTTATAACTAATTGTAAAAAATCCCAAAAATATGAATAATGGCTCATTTCAAAGGTTTTTCAAAGAAGAATTTAATAACAATATTTCTAATGGATTTTAAATAGTAAACAGAGCTTAATTAGGGTTTAATTAAAAACTTAGTTAGCTCAATTACTCTTTAATCTCTCTAGTGATTGATCCTAAAATTTTTAAGAATGTTTGAGAGGATGACTTCTGCCTCCTCTAATTTTCTAGGGATTTATTATTTATTAAATTAGAAGGATAGATTGATTAAGCCCTAATTACTCTCTTAACTTCATTAAGAGGTGATTAAGCATATGAATATTGATTAATTAAATATTTGGATTCCCTAATCATTGTTAGACAGTAAGGAGACTTAGGGAAGTGGATTAAATGGCAAAGTCCACTCTCCCATCACCTTGGAAACTTCCAAATGATGGTGCACCTAATCCATCTAGGCCACCTAACCCAAGCTAGGTTGGCCATGGACCAAGGGGAGATGAGTTGACTCACCTCCCATGCAAATCGAATACCCAAGAGATCAAGCCAAGGAGATCTCCCCATATCAGATCTTGAGCCACCTCCCATGAGTTCCTCCAACCTAATCAAGTCACGTGGAGTTGATTGAGACACCTCTCGCACTCTAATGGTGGCTGGCTGGCCAAAAAATGGGAGGCCAACCCGTCCATCCAACTCAGCAAAATCAGGGGTATACTCTCCCAATTCGAAAGGGAAAAAAATCATTTCGTGTGAGCTTCCAAAGACATTTCTAAGCTCCTCTATGAGTTCTAGAGCGATTCCAAGCATCCCACTCTTGGCATTCTCTCTTTCTGTGAGGAACTGAAATAAGGGAGCCTAGATTCAATCCTAATTTCGCCAATTTTCAATCAAATTCCTCATTCCTACACCATCACTACATCTCATCGAGGCCACCCAAATCATTTCTCGAGCTCCAAATCAACTCCAAGCTCGAGTTCGATCAAAGCTGAATGCCAAGGAGGAGGATCTTGGTCTCTAAAGTAATTCATACCAAATCTAGGCTCGTGTTGATCAATAGGGCTTCGGCTCAAATAGGCGAAGCTTCCTCAAGTGTGTGAGCCACCGGTCTTAGCTCCAGTGAGGTATTTCCATGAAAAATGATCTCTAGCTTAAGTGTGGTTGGTCCTTTTTGAAGAAAATTTTCATTGCATGCGATCTTGGCCATTGGATGTGCTCGTCTCCTTCCCTTGATGGTGTAGGTTGATTTTGAAGTTCATCTGAGCTTAGGTGAGCTCGGATCAAACGATCCATGGTGAATGAATGTTATCATTCATCGCTCGTCGGATGGAGGATCACGGGTCATCCATTCCACGTGATTGGAATGGATGGCCGTGATCAAATCACGTTAGATCAAATGAGATTTCTCCCTTTATGCCTTGGGTTTGTTCTGCACCATCCGATTTGAGATCGACGGATCGGATGACAGGGATCAATGCAGTGTCCACCGCTAGCTGACTTGGTGCACGGATATGACAACTTAAATAACCAATCCTGTGATGCCACGTGGAAAGTGCGCCATGTCAGCGCACCACATGGCTCTAGCAGGATTTGGTTAATTAAGGTTAATTAATGTATTTTTTAGGCTGGATCTTTCATAATTTGTAACTAATTGTAAAAAAATCCAAAAAATATGAACAATGGCTCATTTCAAAGGTATTTTAGAGAAGAATTTCATAAAAATATTTTTAATGGATTTTAAATAGTAAATAGAGCTTAATTAGAATTTAATTTAAAACTTAATTAGCCTAATTATGCTCTAATCTCTCAAGTGATTGATCCCAAAATTTCTAAGAATGCTTGAGATGATGACTTCTACCTCCTCTAATTTTCTGGGTATTTATTACTTATTAAATTAGGAGGATGGATTGATTAAGCCCTAATTACTCTCTTAACTTCATTAAAGGGTGATTAAGCATATGAATATTTATTAATTAATTATTTGGACTCCCTAATCACTGTCGGACAATAAGGAGACTTAGGGAAGTGGATTTCCCTCCTAATCTTTTCTAATTTTCCCTTTCTTTTCAACTAAAGACCTAATTATTATTTAATTAAGTAATTAAAAATTTAATTAGCTAAATTGAAATTAAAATCATATTAAGTCATGCTTAAGCTAGTGGATGGATTATGGAAATAGGTGGGGGCCTCTTTCCCTACCTTTTCCCTTAAGTCCATCTCACTTCAAGATAATTATTAACTTTTTTCTCTTTTAGGAGAGGTGAATTAATGGATTATTGGTTTAATTGATTTGAAAAATCTAATTAAATCTTATTTTTCCCTTAATCCATCTTGGGTAGAGCTTTAGGTGTTCAAGAACCTAAAGAAGCTTAATAAAGTTATGATTAGCTCACTTGTGTGAGAAATTCATGAAAGTAATTAAAATGGTTCCTTAGGTTTAATTATTAAATTATAATGAGCTAATTGCATTAGGACCCTTTCATTTCATAGGAGCATTGTTATTTTCTTTTCGATTCATTTGCATACAACATTAGCTTACAATCATTTAATCAATTATCTTAAGGTAATATAGGTAAGAGTTAAGTAATTGATTTAATCCAAGCTTAACTTAACCAAATCATAAAAATCATCTAATTGCTTCTTATTAAATCAAATTAATTAACACATATGGGGAATGGGATTAGGATTAGAACCTCACATCTCTCTTAAATCAAATTAAACATAAAATTAAAAGTGACTTTAAGAAACTTTGGTTTATTTTAAATAAGCATATTTAATGTGATTGTCCTTAGGAATTAGTCGGATTGAATGAAATTATATGCTTGTGTTTCTTTATTTCTTTCCAATCATATTAAAATGTTGCATGCCACTTGATTCATGCATTCATTTCAAAATCAATTAAAATAAATGATTTCCTTTATGTCAAATTTGTGTCAAATTTGCATGTGTTGACTTAATTAAAATATGTGTGCTATTATCACTATTAAATAGAAAATTAATTGTAAAAAATATATAAATCAAATATAACATGTGGAGTGATGATAATTATAAATATTTATAAGCTTGCATGTGCTTACACTTTAGAACATGTGAAATGAAGTTCTCTTTTCTTTAATATTTATGAATTTACATAAGGATATGAATATTAGCAAGTGTATAGTTCATTTGAAAAGGACACAATGCTTGCTTGTGTTTATTCTTATGTATATCCATGTTAGAATTTAGATAGAATTTTAGCTCACATGTATAAATAAATAAAAATACAATTCTTGTATGATTTCCATTCTTATAGTTGCTTGTACACTCATGAGTATTTAAGGATGACGTGTATATCTAGTCTGTACACCGGAGGACGCACGACTTTAAGTAGCTCCAAGGAGGTTTCTACCTCATTCCCGGTCAAACAATGGTAAAGTACTTATAACTTTTACACACTTGTGTGTGCATTTAGCTAATGAATGAAAATCTCACCTTATTCCATATGCATAATTCAAAACAAAATAGATTTTTGCATGATTCTCCATTCTTATAGTTGTTTATACATCCATATGTATTTAAGAATAAAGTATAACTAGTCCGAGACTGGGACACGACTTAAGTAGCCCTAAGGAGGTTCTACCTCGTTCCCCTGGTCAAATAATGACAAAGTACTTGCTTAGAACTTTCATACATTTGAATGTGTATTTAGCTAATGAATGAGAATCCTCTTTTTCTATAAAACTCATTTATGCATCCTGCATTTAAGTGTGTCAAAAATATATTGCATGTATAGATATGTTTAGGAATTAGTCATATGCATGCTACATATGATGGAAAAAAATGAACAGACATGTGTTATGTGATAGTAATTAACTCTAATTAATCTTAAGATGCTTTTCTTATTGAATGAGACTATTTAAAGTGAACTTAAACTTAGGACTAATTAAAATATGTAATAAGCCACTCACTAAAGAGAATTCATTTAATTAATTTTCTTTAGATGTGACTTAAGATAGGGATAAAAGAGAGTGATCATCTCTTTTCTTCTCTTTATAACACTTAGTTGTTAAGAAACTATGTAAAATAAAAGAAAACATTAAGTAAAATTTACAAATCAATTAAGTCACTTAGAGTGAAACCATAATTTATAATTAAATCCATTCTTACTTAGAAAATTATAACAAAGCTTAGTTAGGGTATATCACACAAGCCTTAATACACACACCTTAGATTAAGTCACCACTTTTAGCCTTATGTTAGGGCGATGGGTGGTTTGATATATGTTTAGTTTATGATGTGTTATTATAGACTAGATGTTGGGTGTATGCTTAGACTAGATCATTAGCCTAATCATATTTTCTATGAGATTGTGCTTAAGAGGGGGGGTAAAATAAATATAAATTCTCTCTTTTGCAGTCGCTTAATCCCTAAGCACATCTAAAATAGACGGTGGACTTACTCATGCGGTGCTAAGTCCAAATTATACATAACTCTTGGGTTGTATGGTGTGTTTAGCTAACACTTATTTTAGGTGTAAATAGATTTACTTTTCTTATTTTTAATGTAATTATGCATTAGGAATTAGGGTTAGTGTTATGAGAGGATTAAAATGAGGGAGGCTAGAAGGCTTTGTCTGGAGATCCCCATGATGCCTTTGGAGAAAGCAAACCCAAATGAAGAAATGAAGGAGATCCAAGAAAGATGATAAGAAGACCCCACATAGCATTTATTAATTTGTAAAAAATTGTAACTATTCTTTTATATACCGTGTTGTATGTATAGAGCTACCCATTTCTCTTTTGAGTTTCATGAGGTAATGAACACAAGCTTATTCTTTTATGCTAGATTTATAAATTTGCTTGATATTTTGTTTACAATTGCACAATAGAAATGGCATGTCTTTTCCTAGTTTCTTCATATATGGTGATTTAATGTGTGGCCTAGATTTGATTAGGCTCTTAGAGAAAAATTAATTTTTCTACCCCAACTATAAATCATAACTAAACTTTCTAAATAACTCATAACCTCACATAAAGCCTAAGCATTAAATCAAGATAATTAAAATATTTAATAACCCCTTAGCTATCTATTGTATGCTTAATATCATGCATGTCATCTTGTTTCACTTTTGCTAAGATAGGGGAAGACTTGACCTTTGAGGGACTCCTCTGTGGTTGGAAACACCTCTTTCTTTTTGATTTAGCCAATAACCTCATTTTAAGATGCATTTAGACATATATAAAAAAATCCAATGGGTTTTGTCAAAATAAAAGTCAAAGATCAAATAAAAATGGATAACGTTTGCATTAGATTAAGTCATTATTCATACCACTCATGCTCTAGTCTCTTAAAGAGTGGGTTTAAGGACCTTAGTTTTATTTTTACTAATAATAACCTAACCATCTTGTAAAACATATGATTTGACCATATGGTTTTAAAGTGTAGGAGGAGTTAGTCAAAGAACTCTAAGTTATAAGTCCCAAGAATGGGTGGTTTACCCTCTTTATGGGTAAACCATATCCCCATCTTTGCTTAAATTTAAGACGCTTTGACCCTCCATAAAGCTCCCTAGATTTAAGATATGAGGTCATTATTTCCTTCAGTTACAAGCATAAATCCTCACCTCTGGCATTTCCACAATCTTGTATTGTGAGATTATAAGTCCTAACTTTCTAATAAAATTTCAATTCAAACATATAATTCTCCTCAACTTCAAACATATAAAGCCCAATCATAGAATGCTAGAATGCTTACTAAGTTTCCTAGTATCATGAGCATTCCATACTAATCTCCCTTGGCTTTGATAATAAGTCTCTTTTTTTGATCTATCCCAGTTGATTTTCCAAACATGACAATTTATTGATTCTAATTTTGAAATCTTTGGAGATAATAATTGCCTATTTTAATTGAGAGTATTCCTAAGGCACTCACCTTCCTTAGGATAACTATGGGGCTTGACCCCATAGGGAACTTTAGAATGGTTAAATAAATCCGCTTTATTCATCCATGTAAAGTAAAAAATTTGTATATTCAAGACCCATCATACCTTGAGTCCTTATTAGGTGATTAGATTCATTGTAGGGTGGTGATTTCATTTTTTTGAGATAGTGCACATGATGTCGACCGATCACCTAAGTATACCCTCGATTTGCATGGTGTCCCCATATATAATCAAAAATAAACACCACTGATCTAAATGAACTCAAATGAGCTAAAATCAAATCTAAACTAAACCATGACCCCAACACATCCCAAATGATCATATAAACTTGACCCAACCCTTAGTTTGACCCAATTTGACTAATTGGTCAACCTGACCCAACCTAACCCAATTTGACCCATTTGAGCCAAATTGAGCCAAACCTAACCAAATCAACTCCAAATCACTTGAAATTTGGGATGACCCACTTTTGACTCATTTCAAATATGTCCAAATAATAATATCAAATGACTATTCTACCCTTAGGTCAAGGGTATCACATGAGATAAATCACCCATGTAAGTGATCATTTTCATTCCTTGGCCACTTGGCACTCTCCTAATGGTCTACCTAGTCACTAAGGACACTACCCAACCTAACATGATTGGGTGGGCCATGACCCATGGCGGTGAACTCACATCTCATTCCCAATTGAAGCTCTTATCTTACATTGGACAACCACCAACCCACCTTGGTGCCCACTCTCTTGCCCTTGGTCACTCGAGCCACTTAGGATGATTCCCTATCATCCTTAGCCACCACCAGCATAGACATCCACAAAGCTCCAAATCAAGTCAGTGTTGATCAAGAGGAGGTGGGGTATACCCCCCTCATTCCAACTCCGAAAGAACACTTGAGCATCCTCAAAGCCCTAGTTACCCAAGAAGAACTCCCTAGAGCCATTTCTAAGCTTCCTGAGCTCCTCCATTGTGGCTTTGTTCAAGCTAAAATAGGCAACACCTCACTGCCTAACTTCCCAATTTCTCAACCAAATCTAAATTAACTTTGCACACACCTTCCCTAAGGCTCGTCAAGCAAGAATGAATCATCTCCCAAGATTCCCGACCATCAGAGGGTATACTTTGATCAACGCTGGTCTCCCAAGCTTTGAATGTTGGTCTTTCGAGCAAACAACAAGGAATCAAAGCTGCCAGAGGTTCACTCCACTAGACCTTCCTCAATTGCCAGCCTTGAGCTGAGGTATGCATCCAAAACTAAGCTTTTGGTGAAAATGGGTTGGAGCTTTTTGAAGGAAACTTGTACACCTTGTGATCTTAGCCGTTGGATCCCTTTGAATCCTTCGCGTGAAGGTGCATGATCCGTTTAGAGTTGATCCAAGCTCGGGTGAGCTCGGATCGAGCGAGGAATAGCAGACGACCTCCGTTCTCCCTCCCTCATGTGACTACGGATCACACACCATCTGTTTTGCATGAATAGAATGGATGACCATGATTAGATCTCGCTCGACCGTTTAATCCTTAAGGAACCGCTGGATCGATCTACACCGTCCGATCTAAGATTGGATGGTGGAGATCGAAAGCTCGTCCCACCTCTGCCACATAAGTGCTAAGTCGGATAATTTTAAGTAGGCAATCCTACAATGCCACGTGGAAAGCGCGCTACATCAATGGTCCTCATGGTGCTGATGAGATTAGGCTTTAAATAGGCTTAATTAATCATTTTAATGACTGAAACTTCTAAAAATCATAACAAATCATAGAAAAATTATAAAAAAGAAAATAAATATTCATTTTAAGGTATTTTAGAGGAGAATTAATTAAAAATAATTCTATATAATTTTGAATAATAATTAAGGCTTAATTAAGGTTTAGTTACAAAATTAATTAGTTTAATTACTCTTTAATTACTTGAGCAATTAATCCCAAATTTTGTGGGTTAATTTAATGGGATGACCTCTACCTCCCATAATTTTCTTGAGATTTGTTGCTTGGGTAATTAAAGAAATTTCTCATTTTAGCCTTAATTACTCTCTTAATTAATTAAGTGATTAATTAACCCTTAATCAACAAACAAATGAATTAATTAAGCATGTTAATCATTATTGAACAATGAGCGGGCAAGAGAAATGAGATGGGGGCCTCTTTCCCAATCTCTTTCTTAAGTTCATTTCATTTTAAAAGGAGGTTAATTGATTTGATATTATTTAAAAGTATAATTAATTAAGCGAATGATTTAATTAATCAAATTAAAATCATAATCATTTCAAATTTCAATTAATTAGATCATGGGTAGATCTGGTGTTTAATGACCTAAAGTTACTTAGGAAAATTATGGTTAATCCATGTGTTGGGAAACCATAAGAGTACTTAACTAAGTTTCTTAATTTAATTAACCATTAATTATGAGATAATTGCATTCCCTTCTATTTCTTAAGATCCTTGCTAATTTAATTTGCAATTCATATGCATATCATGTTGGCTCAAGATTACTTGGATAATTATATTAAGGTAACATAAGAAGTATTTAATGCATACTATAACCTAATTAACTCATAAAATTAACCTAATTATATTTCATTAAACCAGATTAATTAACAAACATGGGAATGGGTTAGAATCAACAAACATTTTCTTCATATCCTTAAATCAAATCAAAACCCAAAACTAAAATTAATAAAGGAGCTTTGGTTTATATTAAATGACTTTATTTAATATGATTATCTTTAAGAATTAATTTGATTGAATGAAATCATGTGTTTATGTTTATTTACTCTTTTCCAATTATGTTAGATATTGTATGTCATTTGAAATCATGCATTCATCTTTTCAAAACTAATTAAATCAAATGATTTTTCTTTATGTAAGCTTGCATGTGTTGGCTTAATTAAATATATATGTGGCTATTGTCACTAATAAATTCAAAACTATTTTCTAAAGCTTATGAATCAACTATAATACTTAGAGTGTTGATGGTTATGAATACACATAGGATTTTCATGTGTTTATAGCTTAAGCATATTAAATAAAGCTCTCTTTCTTATAATTCACATATAGATTTACATGAGTTTGAATAATAATGGGTATATAGTCTGGACATCTGAATGAGGCTTTAAGTATCCCCAAGGAGGTCATTTGATTACCTCACTTCCCTGGTTTAACAATGACACGTACTCATTTGGTTCATTCTTATGTATTTTGATATTAGAATTTAGATAAGGTTTAATTCATGTGCTTAAATGATTTAATTAAAAAATATACAATCCTTGCATGATTCTCATCTTTATAGTTGTGTATACCTTCATATGTATTTAAGATAGTGTTTAGGACATCCCTGAATGAGGCTTTAGTTATCCCAAGAAGGTCATTTGATTAACTTACTGGTTTAACAATGATATGTATTTGCTTACATCTTTTACACATGTGTAGGTATGCTTAATTAAAGGATGAAAATCTCCTCTTATTTCCAAAAATGCATGCATTTACATTCATTTAAGTCACTAGCACTTGTGATATGTATAAATTAGGTTCTTTTTTTCTTATTCATGTATAGATTTACATAGATTGGGAATGTTAATAAGTATATAATCTGGACATCCCAAGAATATGAGGATTTAGTTAGCCAAGGAGGTCATTTGATAACCTCATTTCCTATATAACAATGACACGTACTTATGTGATTCCATCCTTTTGTATTTTGGTATTAGAATTTGGATAAAGCTTTAATTTATATGTTCATATAATTCAATGAAAATAAATTCCAAACATACACATCCATTATCATTTCAGTGTGTCAAAACATAATGTGTGTATAGGTGTGCTAAGTATTAAATCATATGCATGCTACATGTGATGGAAAAGAATGATTTAATATATGTCATGTGATAGTAGTTCAATCAAATAAATCTTAAGATTCCTTTCATATTGAATGAGATTGTTTAAAATGAACATAAATTTAGGATTAACTAAAAAATTATTTAATAACCCATCCATTAAAGAGAACTAAATTAAATTAATATGCTTTAGAAAGTGGCTTAAGGTAGGGATGAAAGAGGGAAATCCTTTTATTCTCTTTATAACACTTAGATGCTAAGTGTAAATCATGTGAAACAAAACAAATATATAAATTAAAATTTTCAAATTAACTAAACAACTTGAAGTGAAACCAACCTTTTATGCTAAGTTAAATTCTTCCAAACTTAGAAAATCATAACTCTAATGCCTAGTAAGACCTACCACACCAAGCCTTAACACACACCTTAGAACTAAGTCACAACTTCTAGTCCTAAGTTAGGACGGTGTATGTATGATGTATGTTTTATTTTATGATGTAATATTTTAGATTGGATGTTAGGGTGTATGCTTCTAGATTGGATGTTAGGTCATTGTTAAATGTTATTTTCTATGGGGATGCTTAAGGGGTTGCTTAAAATAAATATAAATGCCCTCTTTGTAGGTTGCTTAAACCCTAAGCATAATCTAAGTTAGACAAATGGGCTTGGTTACTTATGTGTGTTAAGTCCAAATCATACTTATAATTACTTTGGATTTTATGTGTGTTTAGCTAACCTCAATTTATAGTATAATTAGATTTAATTTCCTATTTTTAATGTAATTTTGTAATATGAATTAAGATTAGTGCTATGAGGAATTAAGATGAGCAGTTGTTAGGCTTTCTCCGGGTGCCTTGTGATGCCTTTGAAGGAAGCACATCCAAATTAAAGAAGGAAGATTCAAATCGAGGAGTAGAAGAATAAAGAATGAAGACCCCCCATATCATTTAATAAGATCATGATTATTCTTTTATATTCTGAGTTGTATAATGGTAGAGCTGGCTACCCATATTTTCTCTTTTTAGGTTGTACGGTGGTACCCGACTACACCGGCCTCTTATTCTTTCACGATAGTTATAAAATTGATTGATGATTTATTTAGACAGCGCATTAGAAATGACATGCTTTTCATAGTTTCTTAATGATTGATGCTCTAATGTGTGGCCTGGATGCGATTAGGCTTTTAGGATAAAAATAAAATTTCTATCCAACTAATCACTCATAACTAAATTTTAAATAATTCATAACCTAACCATAAAGCCTAGGCTATAATCAAGATAATTAAAATATTTTGCAACCCCTTAGCTATATGGTTGTATGTTTAACATCATGCATGCATCTTGAATCACTCTTGTAAAATGAGGGCCTCCGTTATTACACACATAGGGACCGCTTGACCCATGAGAGCAACCCCTATTGACGGAGTTTCACCCTCTTTCTCTTTCGATTTGGCCAATAATCTACTTCATCCTGCATTAAGGCATATGAAAATCCCAAAGTCTTTGTCAAAATGATGTGTCAAAATTAAATAAAATTTGAAAAGATTTTGCATTAAACTAAGTCATTATTCATACCGCTAATACTCTAGTTTCTTAGGGAGTGAGTTTAAAGACTTTAGTCTCTTTCTAGATAAATAATAGCCCAACTATCTTGCAATTCATAATCGACTACATGGTTTTAAAATCAGGAGAAGTTAGCTCACCACTCCCAATTATAAGTCCGTAAGTCGATGATTTATTCTCTCTGTGGAGGTAAACCCTTACGCTCACCGCTAGATTTAGGTCGCTTTTAACTCATACTAAAGCTCCATAGATTTTAGATATGAGGTAGTCAGCTTTTCTGCCAACTCTGGCATTTTACACAATCTTGTGTTGGTGGATTATAAGCCTAACAATCTAATAAAATTTAACTATAGTAAATAAATCTCTTTATTTTAAAATATATAAGGCCCAATCATAGATAGATTGGAATGCTCACTAGCTTCAAGTATCATGAGCATTCCCTACTTCCACCCTTTGGATTCCAAAATAAGTTTTCTCCTTGAACTTTCCAATTGATTTTTCAAATACAACAAATCCTTTGATAGTCTGACTTTGAAATCTTTGGAGATGATAATTGTCTACTTTAATCGAGAGTATTCTTAGAAATTCTATTTTCTAAGATGTAATTAACTATGGAGGCTTGCTTCCATAGAGAACTTAAGAACCTGGTTTAATATAAACTCTATTTTATTCATCCATGTAAAGTAGGAGAAAAATCTCTGGTATATTCGAAGACCCATCATGCTTTAAGAGTCCTTATTAGGTGACTAGGTCCATTGTAGAGTGATGTCTCTATCTTTCGAGACAGTATATTATACCTCAATGCCGTACCCGATCACCTCAACAAGTACCTCTACGATCTGTGTGGTGTCCCTCCCTAGATCTAAAAATAAATACCACAAGATGATAGATATTTTAAGTCTTTGGATTAAAGGTTTTTTGATTGCATAATATATATGACTTCATTAAAGCCACCATTAAAAATACATTATTTGCATCTATTTATTGTGGCTTAAATAAAAAAAAGATGATGTTATCATCAATAGTAAGCCATTGCACATAATGCTTCTAAAAGAGTTTATTAATAAAATTGAATATAATATTTATTTATAATTAATGTTTTTCTTCTTAGTGATATCTTTGGTCGACAATTGGCATTTTCTATATATATATATATATATATATATATATATATATATATATATATATATATATATATATATATATATATATGGAAGAGCATTTTCTATAACTTTTAACATTGACTTTTAAATCTTGTTTGATTTCAAAAATTTATTTTTAATCGATCAATATTTCTTCGCTAGGTAATTTAACGATACACTAAATATTATTATATTCTATTAATTTTATCATATTTTTTATAGCCAGTATCAATTTATGAGATTTGAAATATTAGTTTTCTTGAATGAAAGATACATCACATTCTAGTCCCAAAATCTTATTTTTCAGGATACATAATAAATCACCTAGATTTATTATTCACTCTCTAGTGGATCTTGATAATGACACTATCAATTGATGTAGTTGTAGTTCCTCATAAATAGAAAATGGTTCTTTTGTGTAGCATGATATAACTCAGACTTGCCATGATTGAATTCGAAACTCCAATAATATCATGCATAAATATCTAATTATGTTCAATTATAATTGTCAGAATAGTGACATTTTTCCCTCTCAAATTAAAGTTTATGAGTTTATCGCTTACACAATATTCAAAATTTTTTTTAATAAAATTACTATTATCTGTTTCAAAAACTAATCTAATCGAGTGGTCATAAAACTTGAAATCTCTTGATCTTTTTAAGCACATAATAAATAGTAATTTATGGTTCCTGATTTTAGTTTTCTTTTATAAAGCTTGTATAAAGCAGTCTCAGTTGGATGACCCCAAATATATAGATGCAAAATAGCATTTTTTTTATGCAATCATAGAGGATTTAAAATGTAGTTTTTAAGGGTTTTTTTTTTCCTTAAGCAGATTTCATATTTTTGATAATTTTTTTTTATTTTGATTTCATTTATTTGCTACTAGGGCTGCAAATGAACCAAGTGTCATAAGTCGCTGCTTCGCTCGATTCATGTCGTTTGATTAACTAATCAAATGAGATCAACATTTTTTAAATACTGACAGAAGCAAGCTTAATATTGTCGTTGTCATTTATTTCAAACATTATTATTTAAAACTCATGAACAAGCTCGCTAAGGAGCTCGGTTATGGCTCGATTAAAGCTTATTTGTGAACAATTATTCAAATTATTATTATTTTTAGGCTTAATAAGCTTTAATTAATAGAGCTCATGTACATTTATAAATAAAGCTGCTGAACAAGCTAAATTAAGGCTTGATTAAAACTCATTTATTTTATTAAATGCTGCTTCCTCGATAATCCAATTTGAACCGTGAACAAATTCGAATCGAACTCAAGCTCGATAATGATAAACAAGCTCAAGCTTGAAGACCATTTTTAAAAAATTATAAGATTTATTATAATTTTTTAGATAATAATTTTTTCTGTAATAATTTTATCATTATATTTTCACAGAGTTGTAACTGACCTAAATAGTGGTAGAAGAAAATATAGATTAAATCAAATGAGAAAATAATTGTGGTCAAAATAATAATAATAATAATAATAATATAACTTAATTTTATCTATATTATAGATCCAATGTCAGAAGATTAAAGAGTTAATATTTAAATGGCCAATGGTTAATATTTTAACCAGCGTACCCTCTTCCCATCTACATTTTATGACAATTAAAAAATTCACAACCGTATTTTGAATTTAGGTTACCGTATTCGGTAAAAATTTTAAAAACAGAATATTTTGATTGCGAGCAGTAAGAATGATAACTTCCACATCTTCTACAAAATAATAATCTGAAAGGATGATTGCTATCGTTTGGTTTGGTTGTAAATATTTTGAATTAATGTATTTTTGAAATATAATATAAAACAGGTTCAATTTTATCCTTCTGGTCAGAATTTTTTGATTATTTATAAATAAATATAACGAATAATTTTTTTTGTGGATATAAAATGTCAAAGTTGTAATTTGATGCATGTGGCGAGGGCAGCGAGAAAAAAAAAATAATGTAAGGTAAAGCTTCAAGTATGATCATTAAATACAACAGTACCAATGTAAGGTAAAGCTTCATCCAGTATGATCATTAAATACAAGAGTACGAGAAAATAAATAAAAACACTAATATTTTTTGAAATCCAGCTCACCAATAGGAATTATAATTTTTTTTTGAGATTTACACACATACCACACAATTATTATATATTTATAAATCTAACATCTAAATTATAAATTTTACATTTATAACACTTCAATCTTTAATATCCTATCAAAAATATCATAATCATTCAAATTTTAAATATAAAATACACTTTTTTAAGCATTAAAAAATATTAGATAAGTAAATATCTAATTTTAGGTATTAGATACATAGATATATAAGAATTATATAATATGTATGTAAATCTTTCTAATTTTTGTTGCTATCAAAATCACTATTCTTCATCTAGTATTCAAACTCAAAGAATAACAGAAGAGACCCAACCCGAAAGCCTCTCCTCAACATCACCTATAAAGATCCATTGTGCTATTAAGGGGATGCTTGGTTTGATAAATTTTGAATGTAAATTAAAGTCAATGCATGGGATTTTAATTTTTTGTATTTGACATAGTACAAAGTAAAATTTTAAAGTGACGTGATGTATTGAGAATATATTGGGAGAGTCAATTTTGATGTATTTGGAATTCACTTGATTTTAGAATTCCAAAACATCGCCGTAAAGTGTCATCATTATCAGTCCATCACCCACCTTGCCGCAGCTGTTAGTCGCCATCACCACCATCTTATCTTGCCCTACAACTCAAAAAAATATTTTACATTATATTTATTCTACCACAACAACAACAATAACAACAAGAAGCTTTTATCCCACTAAGTGGGGTCGGCTACATGAATCCTTCATCTCCATTTAACTCAAGTATACTAAGGTCATTTTTTATACATCTTAACCATGTCTTTTTAGGTCTACCTATACCTTTCTTAACATAAGGAAAATCTAATGCATCTACTCTCCTAACCGGGTTATTGGATGGTCGACGCTTTATGTGGCCAAACCATCTAAGGCGACTCTCTCTAATCTTATCTGCCATTGGAGTTACTCCAGCTTTTTCTCGAACATACTCATTTCAAATTTTTTCTCTAAGAGTAAAGCCACTCATCCACTTAAGCACCACTCATCTCTACAACACTTAACTTAGTCTCATGCTTCTCTTTATTGGCCAACATTCTGCACCATAAATCATTGCAGGTCTTACCACCATCTTATAAAATTTTTCCTTAAAGTTTAAGCGGTACTTCTCTATCACATAATAGGCCAAATGCATTCCTCCACTTCAACCATCCAACTTGAATTCTACTAATAACATCTCCATCTATTTCACAATCATTTTGAACAATAGAGCCTAAATATCTAAATTGCTCACTCTTTTTAATGATTTGTTCACCTAATGTCACAACACTACCACTATAACTTCTACAACTAAAATTACACTCCATATATTTAGTTTTAGATCTACTTAAACGAAAACCTTTAGACTCTAAGGTTGACCTCCATAATTCAAGTTTCTCTTGGACTCCCTCTCTAGTCTTATCAATAAGAAAATGTCATTAGCAAAAAGCATACACCAAGGTACATCTTCTTGTAAATGCTAGTAAGAATATCCATAGCTAAAGCAAAAAAAGATAAGGGCTTAAAGTGATCCTTGATGTAATCCAACTGAAATAGAGAAAATATTTTGTCAATCCTCCTTATGTTTGGACACAAGTAATAGCTCTAGTATACATATCCTTAATGGCTTGAATATAACCAATATTAACTCCTTTTTTTTAGAACTCTCCAAAGAACATCTCTTGAAACTTTATCATAAGTTTTCTCTAAATCAATAAATATCATATGTAGATCCTCCTTGCTTTCTATATACTTCTCCATCGAACCTCTTAACAAATGTATAACATCCATAGTAGATCTACTTGGCATGAAACCAAACTGGTTGTGAGAAATGTTTGCATCACATCACAACCTATGCTCAATTACTCTCTCCCATAATTTTAATGTATGACACATTAACTTAATTCCTCTATAATTTGCACACTCTTGTGCATTACCTTTATTCTTAAATATAGGAACCAACAAACTCTTTTTCCACTCATCTGACATCTTTTTAGTCTTTAAAATAACATTTAAAAGATTTGTAAACCAAGAAATTCCTTGATCTCCTAAACATTTCCACACTTCTATTGGAATATCATCAGGTCCTACTATTTTTCCACATTTCATTTTCTTTAAAGCTTCTCTAACTTCAAATTTACTAATACGATGATAAAAATAAAATTCTCTATTTTTTTTAGGGTATTAAGGTTGCTAAAATCAATTGTATTTTTAGATTCTTCATTGAAAAGTTTATCAAAATATCTCATCCACCTATTTTCAATATCCTTTTCTAAAAAAAAATACTTTATGATTTTCATCCTTAATACACCTCACTTGAGCTAGATCTTTACTTCTCATATCTCTTCGGTTAGCTAACTTATACATACATTTTTCACCTTCTTTGGTATCTAATCTATTGTATAAATCACTAAAAGCTAAATTTTTTGCATAATATATTGCATTCTTAGAATTTCTACATGCCACTTTATATTTTTTCTAATTCTTCAATTTTATATATAATCCAAATTTTATAACAACACTTCTTATTTTTTATCTTTTCTTGCCCATTATGATTCCACCACCAGCTATTTTTATTAAATGAAGCTTTTTCTTTGATTCTCCAAGCACATTTTTAACAACTTGCTTAATTTCACTTACTACTTTTTCTCACATAATATTAGCTTCCTTATGAACATTCCAAATTCTAAGCTCTTGTAGCTTGCACTTTAAAATATTTTTATTAGTGTTCTTTAAGTGCCCCCATCTAATCCTAGAATAATAATTTGATTTGTTTTTCATCTTCCAATCTTTCATCTTAAAATTTAAGACTAATAATCGATGTTGGGTATTTAAACTTTCACTTGGAATGACCTTACAATCGTTACAATCTAAACGATCTATTTTTTTTCTTATCAGGAAATAATCAATTTGTGTTTTACTAGATCCATTTTTATAAGTAATAATATGCTCATCTCTTTTCTTAAATAAAGTATTAGTAACTATAAAATCATAGGCTAAAGAAAAATCTAATATAGTCATATCTTCTTCATTAGTCACTCCAAATCCATAATCACCATGAATACTTTTAAAATCTTCTATCACTCTACCAACATGTCCATTTAAATCTCCTCCAATAAATACTTTTTCTTCAAGAGCGATCTTTTATATTAATCCCTCTATTTCATTTCAAAAACTTTATTTTAAGCCTACATCCAAACCTACTTGAGGAGCATAAACACTTATAACATTGATAATCTTAGTATCAACAATAATCTTTAAAGCTATAATTTTATCTCCACATCTATTAATATTTATAACATTATCCTTTAAACTTTTATCTATAATCACACCTATGCCATTTCTAATTTGACTTCTACCTGAATACCAAACTTTAAAACCTAAACTATTAATCTCCTTGGCTTTCTCCCCAACCCATTTAGTTTCTTGAACACATAAAATATTTATCTTTCTATGAACCATAATATCTTTTAATTCCATTAGTTTACCTATAAGAATACCTATATTCCAAGTTCCTAACCTAATTCTAGTTTCATGAACTAACTTCTTTTCCCGCATCCGTCCATAATGTGGGAACCCTTGCTTATTTAACACGCACTAACATCGATGCGGGCCCAAGCACACTTTTCAATGTATATTTACCATACACGCGGCCGCTTCTATGGGACGCGATAACACATATTTTAAGGGATTCATGTCATGATTATTTCGACAAGTTTTATGCTGGTTATTGGCTGCCTATCACAACCCTCCACTTTTTACATCCGGACTTGGGACCAGTAATGGTAGTGTTATTATATTTATTTTACCAAATAGAAAAAAAGCTCATAAATTTGTGGAGTTTTCAACCAAACAACCTAAAGTAATCCAAATATATTACATTCATTTTACAGGGTATTTCGTTTACATTACATTCCTTGACCGGTAAAGTGCTTTCATCGCCAACCAATCGTAAAGTGATATTGTCATTTACCACCGCCCACCACGGCTTCCATCGTCACCGCAATGGTATCCACTACTTCCACTCATAACCTTAAAAATATTATACATTATATTTATTCAATCAAATAATAAATAAATAAACTCATATATTTATAGAATTTTCAACAAAATAATATAAAGTAATCCAAATACATTATATTCACTTTACAATTTACACTTGTTGACCTCACTTTTGGGGTCAGTTCTCAACTTTCTCATCATAGATCTAGGACTCTTATAGATACTAAGAACTCCTTAGTCTTAAGTTACTTCTAGTGATTAGGAGAACACTTAATCTAAGCCTAGAGACTTAGAAGGGTTAGCTATATGAATAGGTTATGCCTTAGGGACTTAGGGAGACTTGCCTACCCTATAGCCTAAACCCAATCCATGCTTTCCTTCTCAAACCAAACTTCAAATTCATACCAAATCCAATTCAAATTTCTAAGACTCATAATCAATCCCATGATCAAATCTCCATGAACTTTATGATTGAATTCAAAACTCTTTCTAAGCCCTTTGATTTCATCTTATGGACTTAGCCTTAACCAAATTCAAATCAATCCCAATTCATTTGATTTTCTCAAGATCAATTCAATCCTTCAATCAAACTATCAAATTTTTATTCAAATCCAACTTCAAATAATTCAATCCCAAAATCAAATCCAAGTTCCAAAATTCCTTCTTATGCTATATAACCCATTCTCATAAACTTAGCCAAATCTCCACCTAAATTATCCCAAAATTGATTGATTTCTTTATAAATAAATTATTCCTTTATTTATATTCACAAATATAAATGAAATCCATACTCAAATGACCAAAACTAAATCAAACTAAATCAAACCAAGAAGACCCTTCTTAAGCTATATGGACCTACCTCCATAAGTTAACCAAATATTAACCCAAATCAACCCAAAATCAATTGGTTTCGTTATAATTCAATTTTTTTCTTATTTATATTCATAAATATAAATGAAACCCACCTTCTAATGACCAAAAATAAATCAAACTAAATTGACTTCCTCCTTAGCCCTTTTGACTTACATCCTTAAGCTTCAAATTTGCTTCCAAGTCACTCCAAACTCAAGTGATTTTCTCATAAATTATTTATATCTTCATTTATATTCCCAAATATTAATGAAATATAAATTCAAATAGCCAAAACAAAAACCCAATTCAAGCCTTTTAAGCCATTTCCTTAGACTTGGCCAAATCCTATCCAAACCAAGCCAAAATCAATGGATTTTCTCTTTAATCAATCATTCCTTCAATCATCTATCAAAATATAAATGAAACATATAATTATCAAACCAAACTCAAGTCAACCCAAGTCAAGCCCAAGTTAGCCCTTTTAGCTTGAAAACTTCAAATGAGCCAAAATCCATTGGACTCCAAATTGATTGTAGTTGAATTTATATTTCAATCTTAAGCTCATATATAAGTTCACCTAAACTTGAATGAAGCCAAAATCAAACAAATTGACCCATTTAGGTCCACTTGATCCAAAGTGGCCTAAAGGACTTTTTTGAGCCAAGTTTTAATCCAACCAAAATTGGATTGAACCAAACACATCCAAGCCTAATATCATGATCAACAATCACCCTAAGATGATCAATCATCTTGAATTAGGTCAAACCAAGTCAACTTGATCCTTTGATCAAGTCAACCTTTAGCCCAAATGAAACCTAAACTAGCCAAAACCCACCATACACCAAATTAATTGAAACCATTGATTCACACCAACTCATGATCAATGATTGAACATTACCTGATCCTTAATTGAGCCAAACCAAGTTCAATTGACCATTTGACCCAAGTTGACCCAAATTGGTCTAAAAGGCCAAAATAGGTCAAATCATGATGTAACTCAAATTGATTGTAACCAATGGCTCAAGTTTCTTCCAAATTGATTATTGAACTTGGCCAAAACTATAATTGAGCATAATTTGAACAATTGGTCAACTTTTTCAACCTAGCCCAAATTGACCTAAAGGGTCAAGTTGGCCAAAATCAAATTAAATCTAAATTGATTCAAACCAAAGCCTACAATCATTTTCAATTGACCAATTGAACTTGAACCAACACCTAACCCAACCCAATTTGGTCAATTTGGTCAAATTGGTCAACATAGCCCATTTGACCTACATGAATTCAAATGAGCTAAAATCAAACCTAGGCTAAAAGTGATTGAAATTACTTGAACCAAAACTCTTCAAATCATCATTTGGATCTAATCCAAGCCTTGGTTTGACCCAATTTGACTAATTGGTCAACCCAAACCAACATAATACAATGTGAACCCATTTGACCAAATGAAGCCAAAACCCATAAAACCAACCCATAGGACTTTGGTGGCTGACCAAACTCGACCCAAACTCAACCTAGGTTAGCCCAAAATCAACCCAAACCCATTTGGAGCCAAGCCCAATGGAAATCTTCCATGGATCCTCTCCCTTATGTGGGATTTTTCCAAATATGGCAAAGTCCACCCTCTTTCACCTTGGTAGAGCTCACTCATCCAAATGAGGGATCCCTAAACCTTATAGCCCACTCTAAAACATGCTAGGATTTGCCATGGACCAAAGGGAGGTGAACCAACTCACCTTCCATATAAGCCAAACACCCAAAGGATCAAGAAAACCCAATCTGCCCAAATCCAGCTTGGAGCCTCCTTCCATGGCTTCTCCCAATCCATAAGAGCCACGTGGACTCCATTGAGACCCCTCCGACTCTCTGACAGTGGCTGGCAGAAAAAATGGGAAGCCATCCCATCTATCCACCTCAGTAAACCGAGGGGTATATCTCCTGTTGACCACACTTTTGGAGTGAGTTCTTAACTTTTCCATCATAGATTTAGGACTCTTATAGACACTAAGAGCTCCTTAGTCCCAATACACTTCTAGTGATTAGGTGAATGCTTAACCCAAGCCAAGAGGCTAAGAAGGTTTAGCTATATGAATAGGCTATGCCTTAGGGACTTAGGAAGACTTTCCTACCCTATAGCTTAAACCCAATCCATGCTTTCCTTCTCAAACCAAACCTCAAAGTCATACCAAATCCAAATTAAATTTCCAAGACTCATAATCAATCCCAAAATCAAATCTGAGTTCAAAACCCTTTCTAAGCCCTTTAATTTCATCTTATGGACTTAGCTTTAACCAAATTCAAATCAATCCCATTTGATTTTCTCAAAGATCAATTCAATCTCTTAATCATTTATCAAATTCTAATTCAAATCCAACTCAAAATAATTCAATCCCAAAATTAAATCCAAGTTCCAAAATTCCTTCCTAAGCCATATAGCCCATTCTCATAAGCTTAGCCAAATCTCCACCTAAATTCTCCCAAACTTGATTGATTTCTTTATAAATCAATTATTCCTTCATTTATATTCATAAATATAAATGAAATCCATACTCAAATGACCAAAACCAAATCAAATTAAATCAAACCAAGCTAAATCCCTTCTTAAGCCCTATGGACCTACCTCCATAAGCTTACTCAAATCTTAACCCAAATCAACCCAAAATAAATTAATTTATTTATAAATCAATTATTCTTTCATTTATATTCACAAATATAAATGAAAACCATCTTCCAATGACCAAAAATAAATCAAACTAAATTGATTTCCTCCTTAGCTCATTTGACCTACATCTTTAAGCTTGGTCAAATTTGCTTCCAAATCACTCCAAACTCAAGTGATTTCCTCATGAATCAATTATATACTTATTTATGTTCATAAATATAAATGAAATATTAGTCCAAATAGCCAAAATGAAATCCAAAATCAAACTAAAACCCAATTCAAGCCTTTTAAGCCATTTCCTTGGACTTGGAAAAAATCTTATCCAAATCAAGCCAAAACTAATAGATTTTCTCTTGAATCAAGCATTATTTCAATCATTTATCCAAATATAAATGAATATTATAATTATCAAACCAAACTCAAGTCAACCCAAGTTAAGCCCAAGTTAGCCCTTTGACTTGAAAACTCCAAATAGATAAAATTTGTTGGACTCCAAATTGATTGTAGTTCAATTTATATTTTAATCCTAGTCTCATATATAAGTTTAACTAAATTTGAATCAAACTAAAACCAAACCAGTTGACCCATTTAGGTCCACTTGATCCAAAGTGGCCTAAAGGATATTTTTGAGCCAAGTTGTAATCCAACTCAAATTGAATTGAACCAAGCCTATCCAAGCCTCATATCATGATCAACAATCACCCTAGGATGATTAACCACCTTGAATTAGGTCAAACCAAGTCAACTTGGTTCTTTGACCAAGTCAACCTTTAGCCCAAATGAAACCTAAACTAACCAAAACCCACCATACATCAAATTTATTGAAACCATTGAATCACCAACCCAATGATTGAACATGACTTGATCCTCAATTGAGCCAAACCAAATCCAATTGTCCATTTGACCCAACCCAAATTGACCTAAAAGGCCAAAATAGGTCAAATCATAATCTAACCCAAACTGATTGTAACTAATGGCTCAAGTTCATTCCAAATTGATTATTAAACTTGACCAAATCCATAATTGAACCCAATTTGACTAATTGGTCAACTTGACCTAACCTAGCCCAAATTAACCTAAAGGATTAAATTGGCCAAATTCTAAATTAAATCTAAATTGATTCAAACTAAAATCTACAATTATTTTTAATTGACCAATTGAACTTGAACAAGCATCTAATCTAACCCAATTTGGTCAAATAGGTCAACTTAACCTATTTGACCTATGCGAATCCAAGGGAGCCAAAATCAAACCTAAGCTAAATTGATTGAAACCTCTTGAACCAAAACTCTTCAAATCATCATTTGAACCCAACCCAAGTCTTGGTTTGACCCATTTGACTAATTGGTCAACCCAACCCAACATGAACCGATGTGAACCCATTTGACCAAGTGAAGCCAAAATACATAAAACCAACTCATGGGACCTTGGTGGCTAACCAAACCAGACCCAAAAGCAACCTAGGTCAACCCAAAATCAACCCAAACCCATTTAGAGCCAAGCCCAATGCAAATCTTTCATGGATCCTTTCCACCATGTAGATTTTGCCAAATATGGCAAAGTCCACCCTTCTTTCACCTTGACAACCATCCAACTTCCAAATGAGAGATCCCTAAGCCTCCCAGCGCACACTAGAGGGAGTAGGGCTTACCATGGATGAAAGGGAGGTGAGCTAACTCACCTCTCAGGCAAGCCGAGCAACCAAAGGACCCAAGCAAGGAGACCTCCCTACATCATGCCTTGAGCCACTCCCATGAGTTCTTCCAATCCATATGATCCACGTGGACTCGATTGAGACCCCTCTGATGATTTGATGGCGACTGATCGACCAAAAAAATGGGAAGCCATCCCATCCATCCAACTCAGCAAACCAAGGGGTATACCCTATCAATTTGAACATGAAACTTACCACTTCGATTTTTGAAGTTTCCTAACATGATATCAAACCTCCTTGCAATCCCCAGAGCAATCCCAAGCTTCCCATTTTGGCATTCCCTCTTCCCATACAAAACTGAAATAGGGGAGGCTAATTTTGATCCTAACTTTTGCCAATACTCCATCTCAATCCAATTCATCTTACACGCACCCTCTACGCATGTTGTCGAAGCTATCCAAGCTATTCCCAAGCTCTAAAGCCACCGGAGGAGGGACTTCGATCAAGACTGAAGCTCAAAACTCAATCTTTGGCCTTCCGAGCTATCCACATGGAACAAACTCAATTGCTGGTCAACAAGGCTTTATCACAACTAGACGAAGCTTCCTAAAGCGTGCGAGCCAATGGTCTTAGCTCCGATGAGGTATTTCCATGAAAATTGATCTCTAGCTTAAGTGGTGTTGGTCCTTTTCGAAGAAAATTTGCATGTGAGCTGATCTTGATATGGATGTGTTCCCTTCCCACGATGGTGTGGGCTGAAATAAGAATATATAAATGAAATATAAATTCAAATCAATCAAACTAAACTCAAAATTCCAACTCAATTCATAAAATTTTTCTAAGTCCTTTAAGTTTTTCTCTTAAGGATTTAGCCTAAACATTGACCAAATCAATTCAAACTTATGAGATTTTCTCAAAACTCATTTATATTCTCATTTATATTCACACACACACACACACACACACACACACACACACACACACACACATATATATATATATATATATATATATATATATATATATATATGAAATATGAATACAAATCAATTAAATTAAACCCTCAAATTAAATTCTCAATCTGAGAAATTTCCTAAGTCCCTTAATTTTCCATTAAAGGACTTATCCTAAATCATGATCAAATTAATTCAAAGTCATGGGATTTTCTCAAAGCTCATTTATATCCTCATTTATATTTATAGATAATCAAACCAAATTCAAAATTCAAACTTCAAACTCCAAAATTTTCCTAAATCCGTTAAATCCTTCTTAATAGACTTAACCCAAATCATAATTAAATCACTTCAAATCCTTGAAATTTTCTCATGATCAATTTATATTCTCATTTATATTCACATATATGAATGAAATATAAATTCAAACAATCAAAACCAATTCAAAAACCAAACTCAAATTCAATTAAAATCCAATCTAAGCCTTTCAAGCCAAAATCTTGAGCTTAGCCAAATCAATTTCAAATCAAACCAAACTATTGATTTTCTCTCATGATTCAATCAACCCTACAATCATGAGCCCATATATAAATACAAACTTCAATCACTCAATCAAAATCCAATTAAAAAATCAAACCTAAAATCCATTTATATTCTTCCTTTGAATATGAAATTATCAATTGGATCAAAACTCATATGACTTCAAACCGCTTGTAAATGGATTTATATTTCAATCATAAGTCCATATACAAGATCACTCAAGCTCAAATCAAGCTTTGACCAAGCCATTTGACTCACTTAGGCTCACTTGACCTAAAGTGACCTAAAGTACCCTTATGAGCCAAATTCTAATCCTAATCAAATTGGATTGAACCAAACTCATCTATCCCTCCCATCATGATCAACAATCATCATGGGATGATCAATTAACCAAATTGGGTCAAACCAAGTCAAACCTAAGGGTTGACCAAGTCAACATTTAGCCCAAAATGAAACCTAACATAGCCAAAATTTACCATAGGCCAAATTAATTGAAACCATTGATCTAAGTTCATTCATGAACTATGTTTGAACTTGACCAAGTCAACATTTGAGCTTAACCTAGCCCAATTGGCAACTTAACCCAAGTTGACCCAACTTGACCTAAAAAGTCAAAATGTGTCAAAACTTGATCTAAGCCAAATTGATTGAAATCAATGGGTCAAGTTCATTCCAAATCACTTGTGGAACTTGACCAAAGCCTCAATTGGCCAACTAGACCCAACCAGCCCAATTGACCTTAGACCAACATGACCTAAAGGGGTCATGTTGAGCCAAATTTGAACTTAACCAAAATTGGAAACAAAGATACCAATCCACTCCATATGACAACCTAACCTAAACCTACCAATGACTACCTCAAATAGGTCAAATGGTCAAATAGGTCAACTTGACCCATTTGACCTAAATGAAGTCATATGAGCCAAATTCAAAATATATACCAAACTGAATCAAACTAAAGCTACCAACATATTTCAAATGGTCATATGAACTTGACCCAACCCTTGGTTTGACCCATTTGACCAATTGGTCAATTGACCAAATTGACCCATTTTGACCTAAATGGGTCAACATGAGCCAAACCTTATCAAATTAATTCCAAATCTCATGAAACTTAGCCAAACCTCGTTTCTCCACATACCCAACATATCCAAAATGAAAAATCAGCAAAATGACCATTCTACCCATAGGGCATAGAACAAATTTTGGCTTAATCCATGGGTAATTTGTTCATACACTCTTCATATCCACTTGATGCTTTCCTAATAGCTCAAAGGGACCCAATGAAGAGTGGTGCACCAAAGCCAATGGCTTTGGGTCGGCCCAATTGGCCCCAAGACCAAACCCGACCCCATGGGGCAAAATGGCTAATTCAAAATCCATCTCCCACTCAAATTCAAGCACATGGGAGGTTGGCAATCCACTCAAGGCCTCAAATTGACCATGTGAAAACATCTAACTAATCAAACAACCCTCCCATTGTGGACAATTTGATCAAAATGGCAAATAGGCTGCAGATCCTTCAAGGGGGAGATATACTCCCCCTAATCAAATTCAAAACTATCATTCACCATTTCTATTGAACCTAGGGAAGTCAGAGAAGTAATTCCTCGGCCTCCCCAAGCTTACTAGAGTGAGATCAAACTTCATCTTCTTGGGTTTGCACAGGGTGAAAATAGGGGAGCTCACTTGAACTCCTAACTTCCTCCACACTGAAAACCATCCCAATTCCTCTTACACACTTCTTCTAAGGACCCATCCAAGCTCACCCAAGCTTCCATTGGAGTTCCCATAGTAAGGAGAGGAGCAATTGGATCAAAGCAGAAAGAATCTTCAAGTGGTGTTGGTCCATAGAGCAAGCACTTAATCAAGGCCTAGGAATTTTAACAGGTTTAAAATCAAGATAAAAGAATTAGAAATCCCTTAGCTGGATGAGCATTTATTTTGTAATATCATGCAAAAATGCATCTTATTTCACTCTTGATTGGATGGCTTTCACCTTTACTAGAGAAACTTGGCTTGACCTTTGAGAGCTATGGTGAAAATTCACCTCCTCCCTTCTCGCTGATTTTGGCCAATAACTTTATTCCTCATGCCTTAGACATATGAATCCTATTATCGAAAAAAATTATCCAAAAATGAAAATAAAATGAAATTTGAATTACATTAGATTTAAGTCATTTGAAGTATGCCCTTTACATGATATAGTCTTTTTAGGGACTGAGTTTAAGGACTTAGCCTCTTTCTAAATAAATAATAGCCTAGCTATCTTGCATAAACATAAAGACTTGCTACATATTTTTTAAAATTGTAGGAGTTAGTCGATGACCCCGGTGGTTGTAAGTCCAAGTTGTGGGTGGTTTGTCCTCTCTTGTGGAGGCAAACTATTACCCATTTTGCCTTAAATTTAGGTTGTTTGCCCTCACAAGCTCCCTAGATTTAGGTTCTAAGGTTGCTTCTCCCCTTTGTGGGCCATAAGTATAATTCCTTACCTCCTCAAGGCATTTCCTTAATCTTGTGTTAAGGAATCATAAGTACTAAATTTTGAAATGAAAATGCTACTCAAAATAGCTAAATCAAATTCAAAAATATAAAGCTCAACTATAGGAGATGCTCACTAGGTTTTCTATCATCGTGGGCATCTCCTACTTATCTTTCATTTTGGCTTCAATAATAAATCCCTCTCTTTGATTAATCCCATTTGATCTTCAAAAATAAATCAATCGTTTGATAGTCCTTTCCTATTGAAATTTTCAAAGACAATGATCATTTACTTTAATCAAGAGTTTTTCTAAGGAATCCTCATTCCTTAGAATGTAATTAAATATGGGGGCTTGCCCCTAGAACTTAATGAACTTCGATTTAAAATAAATCTTATTTTTACTTTTCATGTAAAGTAGGGGAAGAATCTCTAGAACATATGCACCCATCATCCATAGAGTCCTTATTGAGGTGATTAGGTCCATTAAAGGGTAATGACTTCTATCTTTCGAGATAGTACTCCTTATTGATGAACTCGATCACTGAATAAGTACATATGCAAATCGGTGGTGTCCTAAAAGATAAATTTCTATAGTCTTGTCTTTCTTTTCTCACCATAAATGAACATCTTCTTTCAATTCACTTTGATGAAGATTTCATTTTAAAAATAAAATGAACAATCATCTTTTCAAAAATCAAAATCATAATCATAAAGTTTTCAAAAAAAAAGAAAAAGGAAGAAGAAGCATGCATGATTCTTTCTATTCAATACACTCACACTTATTGATTGGAAGGTTCGCTTCCAAACAAAATTAAAATTTTCAAAAAGCACATATGAATATCTTTATTTAATATACATAATAAAGATTTCATTCCCAACTAAAACTAAATATCATTTGGGAAAATCCCACTTAAACATATCTCATATATGATTAAGTTGGAATTCCTCTCTTTCAAAAAAGCAATAATCACTCACAAAACAAAAATTTCACATTTCAAAAAAAAAAAATTGATCTTTATTCTACATACCTAAATTTGTTGAATGGAAGTTCCCTTTTAAAAAAAATTAAAACTTAAACAATCATTTTTCAAAATTTTCAAAACACAATTTGGAGCTTCATTTAGAATACTCAAATTTGCTAAGTGAAGTTTTCAAATCCAAAATCACAAAAATCAACAATCATACTTCAACTTTTTCAAAACACATTTTGGAACTTCATTTAGGATACTTAAATTTGCTAGGTGAAGTTTCCAAATCCAAAATCAAAAATTAATAATCATGCTTCAATTTTTTTCAAAAAAAAAAACATTTTGGAATTTCATTTAGCATAATCAAATTTGTTGAGTGAAGTTTCCAAATCTAAAATAAAAAAAATCAACAATCATATTTTAAATTATTCTAAACATAATTTAAAATTTCATTTAACATACCCAAATATGTTAAGTGAAGTTTCCAAATCAAAACCCAAAATTTTCAAACACATTTTGGAACTTCATTTAACATACCCAAATTTGTTAAGTGAAGTCTCTAAAATCAAAAATCTTCATATTTTAAAAAAAAATTCAAATATATTTGGAACTCCATTTAACATACCCAAATTTGTTAAGTGAAGCCTCCAAATCCAAAATCTATTTTTTTTTCAAATACGTATTTTGGAACTTCATTTAGCAAACTCAAATTCGCTAAGTGAAGTCTCCAAATCCAAAATCAAAAATCAACAATCATATTTCAAAATTTTAAAACACATTTGGAATTTCATTTAACATACTCAAATTTGTTAAGTGAAGTCTCCAAATTCAAAATCCAAAAATTTTCTAAACACATTTGGAACCTCACTTAATATACCCAAATTTGTTAAGTGGAGTCTTCAAATCCTAAAATCAAAATTTTTCAAACAAATTTTTGGAACTTCATTTAACATACCAAAATTTGTTAAGTGAAGTCTCCAAATCCAAAATCTAAAAATTTTCAACACCATTTGGAACCTCACCTAGCATACTCAAATTTGCTAAAGTGAAGTTTCCAAAGCCAAAATAAAGATCTTCAAACACCTTTGGAATTTCTTTTCATAGCATACCAAATTTGCTAAAGAGAAGTTTCCATTTTCAAATAAAAAACAAATCAAGAATTTTGAACACACCATTTGGAGTTTCATTTAGCATACCCAAATTTTCTAAGTGAAATTTTTATTTCATAAAACTAAGTGGGACTTCATCTTTAACATACCAAATTTGTTAAAGTAAAGTTTCCACTTTCACACAAATCAAAACAAAATGAAACACTTACGATTTCCTTAACATACCTAAATTTTCTAAGGATCCCACCTTTTCAAAAATCAAAACATCAAAACAAAAATAAAACACTTAGGATTTTCTTAGCATACCTAAATTTGCTAAGAATCCTATTTTCAAAAATAAAACAAAACACACTTAGGTTCTTCACTTAGCATACCTAAATTTGCTAAGTGGAAATTCCAAATTTCCAAAATCAAAACAAAAATTCACTAAAAAGAAAGAATCACTTTCTCAAAAACTTCACTTAGCATATAAATTTGCTAAGTAAAATTCCAAAATAATCAAACAAAAATAAATCAATTTGACCATTACTTTAACATACCCAAATTTGTTAAAGGAAAGGGTCCTCAAAATAAAAAAAATTGAAATTCAAACAAACATGAACCTATGGAAGCATCCTCATCAAAAAAATTTTGAATCCATATTTCAACATACCTAAATTTGTAGAAGTTGGATTTATATTCAAATTTCCCTTTCAATCAATCTTCTTAGATCCATTTGAACCCCACTTAAGACTTCCAAGTTGTTCGATGTGGGTTCAAATTTTAAAATTGAAAATTAAAAAATCTATAGAGACATAAATATGATACAAGCTCATTTCTTATTACAGATTCTTACAGTCAATGCAGTAGCAGTTTAGTTTTAGTCTCTTACAGTTGTTGAAATGGCCAATTCTCAAAAGTTTGTTTTTACCTTCCCCCATGATATGGATCTAGCTGACTTCCATCTGGACCATACTCATCTGATTCACTTTGGTCAAGGATTTGAGCCAAAGTGATAGGGCAGAAGTTGGTCATCAGGATTGACTTACCCTTTGACTCTGATGTCTCCTCACTGAAGAGGAAAGTTGTGGAAGCACCCCCATGGAAGCTGTACCCCAATTGTAGTGCACTGGGTTTCTCATGCGAAGTGAGGCTACCATCTCATCTGTACCCTCTAATGGTAAGGCTCCCCTGGTCTTAGGGCTTGCCTCCCTACATTTGAGTATGGGTCTAACTTGCACTCCTCCCATCCTACCCATACATATCATAGGAATAAGAATAACATGATCAAGTGGTACCACACCAAGATTGCCAAGGAGCCAAAGGCAGCATCTTGATTAGCTGTGGATGAGTTCCCCATTGTTACTTCACCACTAGTTACAGAAAACTAGTTCCATCCTCTCTCTGGGTCAGACAAAGAGGATGTTAAGAGGATTCATTCATCACCTCCCCTAGTGGTGCATTTTCAGCCAGCAGTTTTTAGGAGCAGGATGTCATATGCTGGCCTTTGATCTGTCTTATGCCAGTTAGGCTGAGCATATGGACTCTCAAAGTCTAGGACATAGTTTGATCTCTGATCTATCATCCCCCATAGTGTGGGGAAGCAGATTCACTAGGAGAGGGCCCGTGAGGCCCATACAACTCACATTACTAGCAAGAAGAGGGGAGGTTCACCGTAAGTCAACATCTTCCGCTTGATTGTTTTTTCTAGCTGTGCCACACCCACCATACCGACAATAGCCTTCTGGGACTAACCACCACAGAGGCGTTATGCATGAGAGTTGGTGGTGTCTCCACCCCACCGCTCTACCCCTCATCTGCCATCGCCAGTTCAGGTTACAACATCTCCTATTCCATGTAAGGCCATGAAGGCCACATTCGGGGAAAAGTGCACCCCGTTGGTGATCCAGATATGGCCAAGGGATCTTCTACACTACCCATTATGGTAGGGCTGAGCTCTCTGACCTTCTACGAGGTGTGGGAAGGAGTGGCGACCAAGCATCATGGTCGCCCCTTCACCAACTCCCCATACAAGATGTGGAGATGGTAATTATTATAGATATTTGATGACACCATTAGCAAGGTAGTGGAACATACTAGGATTGTTACCCTCTTATTGCTAGTAGCATGAGTGTCATTCATCCAATGAGTATAGTCCCACGGATTGACTCTCCGGTGTGTGAGGTGTGGTGCCTCTCTGCATGATAGATCACACGATTAGCTATTATTTGTACTGATGGACCGCTCTTTAGATAGGTTGCATATTATTTTATGGAGAGGAAAGAGATCTTGGGGTATGATTGGTTAAATGAAGAGAAAGTCAGCTTTGATCCTAACAAAGATGACTTATTGGGGGACTCAGCTAGAGTCTGCATAGTTGACATTAGAGAATCTCTTCTTAGGGAACAAAAAGCCATGGAAGGTGATGAGGTTGATCAAGAAGACACCGTAGAATCAGCCTAGCACCTCTGACATCAGTTGAGGTAAAAGGATGAGTAGATTGATATGATGGCACGTCAGTTATAGAACTTGTGAGTAGGTTTTAAATAAGCCCCTTTAATTCATCCTACTACAATCGATGCTAATCAGCCTGAGGTAGTGCATGTCTTAGACCCAGCCAAGACTCTACCTCCCGTTGAGCAAGGTAGCACTAGCCTATATAGGAAGGTAGTGGAAAGTCCCTCCATACAAGAAAAAATATAAAATCCATTGTTGAGCAGCAGGTGAAGGAAGCTTTGGCTTAAGCCCGGGGAGGATCATTGATTCCAAAGGGTCGACCCCACTCGTAGGAATTCGATGCTATCCAATATCCCAAGGGTTTCATGCCTCCTTCCTTCAAAAGCTTTGATGGCAATGAAAATCCAAGGCAGTACATAGCACATTTCAAGGCCAATTATTGCAACGTGGCGCAATGCTTTTCTTTTCCTTTTATTAGTAGTATACTTTCATTGGTATGCTAAATTACCCAGTTTAAGAAAGATATTTGTTGAGTTAGAGAAACTCTTCATTAAGAGATTTGGAGCTCGAAAGGGTTACTATTATGTGATCTCGTAGACAACAAAGACCCTATGAGTCCCTCATGGTAATTCTTCATGGCATAACCTAAGTATGAAGTGTAAATCATAGCTATCTAAGTAGCATGCCATTGAGATTCTCTTGAAGAATATCCATGACTCGATCGCCTTCATGCTTAAAGGCTTCACTATCAAGACATTTGAGAAGCTAATCAACAAGGTAGCTAGTCTACAAGGAGAGGCCAAACAGTTGCCTTTTCAAGATCAGTTGCCCAAGCAGAAGTCGTAGAAGGTTTATGAGAAAAAGTTAGGAGTAGTAGCAGTGGTTGACAAAGAAAACCAGCCAGCTTGAGATCAGTCCGAAAGACTATGATCTCAATAGCCTCCACCTCCTTTGCCACCACCTAGGTAGCCCTACCGGCCTCCACCGCAGCCCTCCATGTACCAGCACCGCCTCGCCATACCACCGTGCGATGCATACTCGACGCTAGGTAGCTATGGTCCACCTACTCTTTTAGATAAGTTAAACAAACCTTATTCTTTTAAAAGGGAGGTAATCAGAAAAATCCTTAAGAATCTCTTAAAGAAACTTAATTTTCAGCTTCCTGAGCCTAGGAGACCAGAAGAAGTAAGCAAAAGTCATGATCCAAACTTTTACCCTTACCACGTTATGCTAGGCCATGTTTTAGAGGATTACTTCACATTCAAGGACTAGCTTGAACATAGTTTCAAGATCAGTGTTGTAGTTATCCCAAAGGAATACCTTGTGGAATAACCTTCTAGTTCCATTGGGTAATCCTTGGGGATACATGTGATCCTACCAAAACTAAAGAAGGTTGGGACATTTCTTTGTCCAAAACCTCTAAGAAAATCATTTAGAAGATCAAGAAGTTTTCCTTGCAGATGCCTGAGTCAGCTCAAACCTCCAATACCAAGAAATGTTTGCAAGTTGCTAGTGCCAACTCTAGGAAAGGGGGACCAGCAGCAACAACAACAACATGTGTCAGCCTGGGATAGCCCTTTAGCACAACCACCGACCATGTCCAGCCTTGAGTAGCTTCCACACCAATTCATCCATTTTAGCTCTTCTATTTCTTCTACTAGTAGAACTCTTATATCGGATAAGGGCATCAAATCCCTTACTCCACTCACTTTACTTGATTTTTACTTTGTACCTCTAAATAATTCCAATAAATTAAAGAATAAAGCTAGTTTGAATACATCTGTGTCATTTCTGATGGCCTACCTTCTTCTATTCTAATGATAACTCTTCAAGTCTAAATAACTATAATAATTTTGATCTTTCTCTTTTGATTCAGAGTTGGACTTTCCAACTTTGAATACTATGGGTTCACCTCTTGAGATAGACTTGGAATCATCCATTTTGAAGTCCCAGGAGAAGCAGGTGAGTGCGTGTAGAACCTTCCATCAACTTGCCTCAAGAGATCATCAAGTCAACCTAGTGGCAAGGTTCTACCTCATAGGGCATCACCTCAAAATAGAGGAAACAAGTTGTACAAGATCAAGCCCTTCCACAAGATAATCCACCCTTGGATATGCATATGGAAGACCAAAAAGGTGGACTACAACATCCTTTCTCATCTAAGAAAGTTTCCATTTAAGCTAAGCATATGATGCCCTTGTCTTATCGAGATGAGGGAATCACTAATCAATGCCCTCCTTAATCCTAAAATATGCTTAGATTTGACCATTATAAGTGAGGAAGCACATTATGCAAAAGAAGCTGGGATCACCTTCAGATGAAGACCTTCTTGGGGACTTGGAGCACAATCCCCCTACATCATAGTCAACATGGACAGTTCGACTTGTGGTTCTCATGAATTTAGCATTGGTGAACATTATGAGTCTAAAGACCCTTGCCTATTTGAAGATTGACATCTCTACACTGAGGAGATAGGGATGATATTAAGAGGATTCAATGATAGGTGAGCGGGCTTTATTCTATAGTGTTACCTTTGGAGATAGGTGACCGGAAGATCAAGTTCTACATCATTGATTCAAATACTTTGTTCACTGCTTTTCTTGGTAGACCTTGGATACATCAGGAAAATTCCTTGGGTTTGTTCTTCGACACCGGGGAATAGAAATAGATCCTGAAAAGATTAAATCTATTTTAGAAATGCCACCTCTAAGAGTTTAACTTTACTCAGATCCTTTCAAGGATGGTTGGGGTATCTAAGATGCTTTATCTCAAACCTATTGAGGAGATGTTATTCTCGACACTTGTCAAAAGGATGCCAAGTTTAAGTGAGATGATAAGTGCCGAAGACATTAAAGAGTACTAGGTGAAGCCATCTAGCATCCTATCCGCAGCCACTCATCCTCTACACTGTTGCATTGAATGACTCACTCAATGCTCTGTTGGCCCAAGCCAATGATAAAGGGAAGGAGAGCGCACTCTCCCACCTCAGCCATCGTCTGATTCCTACTGAAGCAAACTATCCACCTATTGAGAAATATTGCCTAGCCTTAATCATTACATCTCAGAAGCTAAGGCATTACATGCTTTTTCATAAGGTGAACTTGACCTTCAGGACAAATCCACTATAGTATCTCATGACATGGCCAATGCTTTTCAGACGTTTGACTCGCTGGTCCATGATTCTCTCATAGTTTGATATCACATTACCTGTGTGATAAAAGGATCCACTAGTGATTTCTTAGCGACACCCACTTCCTTCTAATTCTCCGCTAGTGATGATCTCCGATAAACAATTCATGAACTGGGGGAGGCAATCTCGATGGGAGTTGTATTTTGATGGTGCTTCTTTTCTTAAAGGTGAAGCTGATCTATTCTCCAGAAATAGGGTAGAATAATTCTTAACTCCCATGATGTGATGAGATTCTCATACTATCTATCCAACCTCTACACTAATAATGAAGCTGAGTATGAGGCTTTGATTGCTGATCTAGAGTTAGCCATCACTATCAGTGTCAAGAGCATTAACATCTTTGAATTCTCACTTGGTCATCAACCAAATTGTTGGGTCCTACCAGGTCTTCAAACCCAAGCTTCGTCACTACTATGAGAATTCCATGAAGATGTTGGCCCAAATTCTCAAAGTCACCATCTACAAGGTTCTGAAATGAATGCAATTAGATTCAAAACCCAACAAAGAATTGGCATGGGAAGATGAGTCCATTTCAATAAGGGTCCAAAATAGCAAGTCTCTTATTAATGTTTGAACTCATCGAGACTTTCTCTGAAGGGGAGGTTGCCGCCAAAATGGACAAGGAGCTAAATTGGAGGCAACCGTTCATAGATTACTTGAACATGGAAAAATACCTCAAGAAATGTCACAAGCCCATTAGTGTGAGAGCTCTCTCTCTATGCTCTGAATGGCATTATCAACGGTCCTTTGACCAGATGTGGTTACGTTGTTTGAATAAACATGAAGCCCAAGGCATTGTAATAGAGGCATTCATTAGGTGCATCAATGGTCCAAGATGAAGATCAAGATCAAGGACTTGGATACTCCGGCCTTCGATGATCACATTGCATGGATGTAGCTAAGAGATACCATGCTGTCGGAATGTGGTCCTCCACCAACCACCCAACATTCTATACTCTACATTGGTGTTAACCTCATTTTTAGAATGAGCTCTCAACACCTCCATCTTAGACAGGACTTCTCTTAGACTTTAAGAGTTCCTTAGTCTTAAGACACATCTAGTGATTAGGTGGACACTCACCAATCCCTAGAAGACTTAGAGTTAGCAGAGGTAGGTCATGCCTTGGGTGTTAGGAAAATCTCCTACCCTTTAGCTTAAATCATTCCTCACTTTCCATCTTTCAAGTCAAACTCCAAATCAATTCTATTTGATTTTCTCAAACTCAAATCAAATCCATGATTTAGATCCATGATTGAAATCCATGATTGAAACCCATGATCAATATCCATCTAAAATTTCTAAGTTCAAATTTCCTAAGTCCTTAACCCTTTCTCAAAGACTTAGCCAAAAATCATGATTCAAACCTTTGAGATTTTCTCATGATCCATTTATATTCTCATTTATATTCACATTTATAAATGAAGTATAAATTCAAACCCATCAAATCAAATTCAAAATTCCAAATCAATTCATGAAAATTTTCTTAAGTCCCTTTAATTTTCCATTAAAGGACGCAGCCAAAATTAATTCTAAACCTTGATCAAATCAATTTAAATCCTTAGGATTTTCTCAAAACTTATTTATATTCTCATTTATATTCTCATATATAAATGAAATATAAATATAACTCAATCAAATCAAACCCTAAAATTAAATTTCAAATTAAAAAAATTCTCTTAACTCTTTAAATTCCTTTAATGGATTTAACCCAAATTATGATTAAACTCTTCCAAATTCTTGAAATTTTCTCATGATAAATTCATATTCTCATTTATATTCACATATATAAATGAAATATAAATTCAAACAACCAAAACCAACTCCAAAAATCAAACTCAAATCCATTCAAAATCAATCTAAGCCTTTCAAGCCAAAATCTTGAACTTAGCTTCCAAATCAAGCGAAGTCCTTGAATTTCTCTCATGGTTCAATCAATCCTACAATCATGAGCTCAAATATAAATCTAAACTTTAATCATTCAATCAAAACCCAAATCAAAAATCAAACCCATGAATCCTTCATATTCTTCCTTTGAATGAAATTTTCAAATGGATCAAAATCCATTTGACTTCAAACCACTTGTAGATGGATTTGTATTTCAATTATAAGTCCATATACAAGATCAATCAACTTCAAATTAAGCTTTGACCAAGCCATTTGACCCACTTAGGCTCACTTGACCCAAAGTGACCTAAAGTACCCTAATGAGCCAACTTTTGATCCTAACCAAATTGGATTGAACCAAGCTCATATATCCCTCTCATCATGATCAACAATCATCATGGGATGATCAATCAATCAAATTAGGTAAAACCAAGTCAAACCTAAGGGTTGACCAAGTCAACACTTAACCTAAAATGAAACCTAACATAGCCAAAATCCACGATAAGCTAATTTGATTGAAACCTTTGATCTAAGTTCACTCATGACCTATGTTTAAACTTGACCAAGCCAACATTTGAGCCTAACCTAGCCCAATTGGCCCACTTGACCCAAGTTGACCCATTTTGACCTAAAGGGCCAAAATGTGTCAAAACTTGATCTAAGCCAAATTGATTGAAACTAATAGGTCAAGTCCATTCCAAATCACCTGTGGAAGTTGACCAAAGCCTCAATTGGTCAACTAGACCTAACCTAGCCTAATTGACCTTAGACCCAACATGACTTAAAGGGGTCATGTTGAGCCAGAATTGAACCTAACCCAAATTGATTGGAAATAAAGATACCAATCCACTCCATATGACTAACCAAACCTAAACCTACCCTTGACCTACCCCAAATAGGTCAAATGAGTCAAATAGATCAACTTGACCCATTTAACATAAATAAGCCATATGAGCCAAAACCAAATCTAATCCAAATTGAACCAAACCAAAGACACCAAAATATTTCAAATGGTCATATGAACTTGATCCAACCCTTGGTTTGACCCAATTTGACCAATTAGTCAAGTTGACCCATTTTGACCTAAATGAGTCAACATGAGCCAAACCCTATCAAATGGATTATAAATCCAATGAAACTTGGCCAAACCTATTTTCTCAACATACCAAACATACCCAAAGTAAAAAAAAAATAGCAAAATAATCATTTTACCCCTAGTCCATAGAACAAATTTTGGATTATCCCATAGGTATTTTAGTCATACCCTCTTCAATATCACTTGAGGCTTTCCTAAAAGCTCAAGGGGACTTAGTGATGAGTGGTGCACCCAACCCAATGGGTTTGGGTTAGCCCATTTGACCCATGGACAAAACGACCTATGGCTAGAAATTGAGTTTTCAAATTCCCTCCTAAGCAATTTCAACGCATGGGAGTTGGCATTCCAAAGGATCAAACCAACCATGTGCACACTCAAAATAACAAAAAACTTGTCTGGTCAATTGGATCAAAATGATAAGCTTATGCTCGTCCGATTGCCATAGGGGGAGATATACTCCCCTAATTCAATGAAAATTCACTTCACTCGACAGGCCTGGAACCTTTAGCAATCATTTGAGAGCTTTCCCAAGGTCTTAGAGGATTTAGAATCTTCTTCTTCTTGATTTTGCAGTGCAAAATAAGGAGAGGTGATTAGCCAACTTCCTCTACACTAGATCCCATCCAAATTCCTTCTACACACCTTCAAGGACCAATTCAAATTTCACAAGCATCCATTTGAGTTCCCAGGAAAGGACAACTCAATGGATCAAAGCCACAAGGGAGATCAAGTGGTGTTGGTCCATAGGAAGATCCACTCAACCCCAAGGCTTGAAACTTTCAACATGGCTTCTTCTCCACTAGATGAAGCTACCTCATTGAGCTTGAGCACCGATGATCACCTCTGGTGAGGTATGTAATTTTTTGACCACTTAGCTCGATAGGTGTTGGTCCTTTGTGAAAGGAATTTTTATTGCATAAGAAATCAACCGTTGGATAGGTTGGTAATGATGCCTAGATGGTGTGGGTTGAGTCTTGTATGATTCCATGCTAGATCAGATCTCCCTGATCATGGATCTCCATTAATCCTCAGGGAAGAACTTGTCTCATCTAGCCATCCATATGCACAATTTAGATGGATGGCTGAGATTATTTGGCACATTTTAGAAATCCTTTATCTATTTTAAACCGTAGGGAGATCTGGCCATCCGATCTTTCATCGGATGGCAGAGATCAAAAGTGCGTGCGCCGCCATCCACCTTATCGATGTGATGTTTAAGTGAGTGGCTCACGACACGACGCGTGTAAAGCGCCCTGACTGCTGTCACCACGCATCGCCATGAGCTGAGATTAATGAGGGATTAGTTATTTACCTAATTAGTTCCTAATTAATCCATAGATCTTCTAAAATTTATAACTCTTCATAGAAAAATCAAAAAAATAAAATGAAAAATGCTATGGATAGATAATTTCATCCATAATATTTTCAAAATAGTTTTAATGGATTTTGAATTACCCTTTTCTCTGAATTTGGGTTTCTTTGGGAATTTTAATTAGCAAATTATTCTTTAATTAGGTTCTAATTAATCTCAAATTTTTAGAGTTCATTTTAGGGGATGACCTCTGCCTCCCCTAATTTTTTTGAGATTTATTGAGGGATTAATTGGGAAAATTGCTAGCTCATTCTCTAATTACCCCCTTCATGTAATTAAGGGTAATTAAGATGTGATTAATGGATTTACCCTATGATTAAGTTTTATTAAGGTCAGATCCAGTGAGTAAGGGTTTTATGGAATAATTTTGGGGCATTTCCCCTAAGCTATTCCCTAAACCCCCTTTTCTCTCCTTAATCCCCTCTAAATTAAGGGTTAACTCATTAATCACCTCCTTAAATAATTTCCAAAAATTCTAAAATTTTTTAGAACTTAATTAATCTACCTTGGGTAGATGCTTAGGTGCTTAATAGCCTAAGTCTAGTTAAAGAAATTAAAACCCCTTTCATAAGTATGAAAGGGTGTTTTAAAAGTACTTAAGCTAAAACCCTTAGCTTAATTAACTTTTAATTGTGAGCCAAATTACATTAGGCCTTTTCATTATTAGGCATTGCAAATTTAAATCCCTTGTGAGTTTTGTCATCTCATTGGCTCATAATTACTTAGTTAATTTTTCTAAGGTTGGTGTAAGTAAGGGTTAATTAAGCCACTTAATTTATACCTTAACCTAATCAATTTAAAAAATAAAATCAAACTTCAAACTAAACAAAAATCATTTTGAAATGCACTTTGATTTATTCTAAATTTTCTTATTCCTTAAGAATGTCTTTAGGATTTAAGTAAAGTGAGTTTGTTTACATGATTGCATTGCTTTAGATCTTTCCCAACATGTTAAGTTGTATGTCATGTGATTCATGCATTCATAAGTTCATGTTTCAAATTGTAAAATGAAAATTGTTTACTTTATGTCAAATGCACATGTGTTGGTTAAAGTAAAATATGAGTGGCTATTATCACTACTAGATCCAAATTATTTTCAAAATTTATAAATAAAACATCAAATCTAAAATTATGCTATTCTTATACTTTAATTATAAGCTTGCATGTGATGGATTATAAAGTAATGTTTAGTGTAGCCTTTCATTCCTTTCTTATGTTAGCATAGTTTTGAATAGGAGTTGGCAAGATGTAGGGTTCATTTGAAAAGAACCCAACACTTACTTAATTTTATACCCTATTCATCCCTATGCCATCATATAAGAAGGTTTTCTTATACTTGCATGAATAAATTGCATAAAAAATGAAACTATTAAACAACTTTTGCATATTTCTTTTTCATTTCATTTCTTTTATATACATGTTTCTACTTAAGGAAAGTGGTATATTAGTCTAGACAACCCCAAGGTTACGAGGCTAAGTAGCCCTTAATAGGTCTTCTACCTTAAAACCTCTGGTTAATAATGCTGATGTACTCACTTATTCCTTTCTTACTTTCATGTATGTATGTGAAATTTTGGATAAGGAAAACCTTTTCTACTTAAGAAAAATCATGCATATTAAACTTCTAAATTTTCTTAAATACATTACTTAGCATGCATCATAAAGTGTGTTAACTATTCTCATTTGAATGTACATATATTCTTAGGGTCCATCCATATGCATGTTATATATGTTGGGAAAGAAATGAAGTAATGTGTGTTATGTGAATTTTGATTCATTTTATTTAATCTTAAATTTCCTTTCTTTTTGAATAGGTTTATTTAGGGTTTATCTAAACTTAGGATTGATTAAAAGATGTAATCAAAACATTCACCTAAATGAAACTAAAATGTGAACTTACCTTAAAAATTACTTAAGGATTAGGGAAGGAAAGAGAAGTTCTCTTCTCTTTCTCTCTTCATAACTTAGTAATTAATTCTAAGTTTCACTTAAACTAAATTAAAACATGAAATAAAAATAACCCAAAATACTTAAACAACTTAAATGAAACCCTCCTCTAAGTTGAACATGTCCTTCACACTTAGAAAATTTAAACCTAAAGTCCTAAGCTAAGCATACCACATAAACCTTCAAAGCACACACATTAACCTAAGTCACCACTTCTAGCTTTAGGTTAGGTTAGTGCATGGTTTGACATTATGTTCTATTTTGTGATATATGTTTTAGACTGGATGTTAGGGTGTATGCTCATAGAATGAATGGTAAGATGTGCTTAGTCTAATTGTTCTTTTCTATAGGGGATTGTGCTTAAGGGGCGCTATGATAAATAAAAATATAAATGCTTCTTGCCTGTGTGTTTATACCCCTTTGCATAATCCATAGGCTAGGTGGACTTAGTCACCCATGTGTGGGGTGATAAGTCTAATATACATATTTGGGATTTGTGTGGTGTGATTTGACTAACCTTTGTTTTATAGGTGTTAGTTTCATTTATACTTTTCCTTTTCATGTAAAAATTTGTATATTTTAGATTTTGGAATGATTGGTTATGAGATTAGGATGAGCATTGGTCATAAGATCCTATGCATGTGAAGCCTTGAGCAATACCTACCAACCATCCAAAGGAGGAATCAAAGAAGAAAAGAAGAAAAGAAGAACGAAAGAAGAAAGAAGAAAGAAGAAAGAAGAGTAAAGCTTAAAGACCCCCATAATAATGAATATCTTTGCTTAAATTGTAATTTAATTCATTTGTAATCCGGGTTGTATAAGGGTAGAGCTACCCATATTTGATATTTTCAAATTTGTGCGGTGGTGCCCAACCACAAACGACCATTTATTCTTTTTGTGATTAGCTTTATAAATTATTTGATGATTTGTTTAGCTTTTAAATTAAGTGGCATGCTTTTCTTAATTTCTTTCTTGCTTTATGAATGGCTTAGATGTGGATTAGGCTCTTTAGGAAAAAAATAAATCTTTTACCCAACTTAACAACTCAAATTAAAATTAAACAACTTATAACCTCACCTAAAGCTTAGGATTAAAATTAAGATAAAAGAATTAATAACCCTTAGCTGGATGAGCATTTATTTATAATATCATTCATAAATGCATCTTATTTTACTCTTGATTGGAGAGCTTCCACCTTTACCAGAGAACCCGGCTTGACCTTTGAGGGTCGTGGTGGAAACTCACCTCCTACCTTCTCGCTGATTTTGGCCAATAATATGATTTCTCATGCATTAGTCATAAATTTCCTATTAGAGTCAAAAAAATGATTGTCCAAAAATGAAAATAAAATAAAATTTGAATTGCATTAGATTTAGGTCATTTGAAGCATACCCTTTACATGATCTAGCCTCTTTAGGGAGTGAGTTTAAGGACTTAGCTTCTTTCTAAATAAAAATAGCTTAGCTATCTTGCATAAGCATAAAGACTTGCCTACATGTATTTAAAATCATAGGAGGAGTTAGTACCACCCCAGGCAATAAGTCTATTGGGTGGTTTGTCCTCTCATGTGGAGGCAAACCAATTACCCAATTTTCACCTTAGATTTAGGTTGTGCTTCTGAACCTCACCGAAGCTCCCTAGATTTATGTTATGAGGTTGCTTTTCCCCTTTAGGGGCCATAAGCATAATTCCTCACCTCTTAAGCATTTCCTTAATCTTGTGTTAAGGAATATTAAGTCCTAAAATTCTAATGAAAATACAACTCAAATAAACTAAATAAATTTCTAAAATGTAAAGCCCAACTATAAGATAGTTTGAGATGCTCGCTAGGTTTCCTAGCATCGTGAGCGTCTCCTACTTGTTTTCCATTTTGGCTTTGATAATAACTCCCTCTTTTGATGAATTCCATTTGATCTTCAAAAAATAAACAAATCGATTGATAGTCATTTCTATTAAAATCTTCAAAGACAATGATCATTTACCTTAATTGAGAGTTTTCCTAAGGGATCTCATCCCTTAGGATATAATTAACTATGGGGGCTTGCCCCTATAGGGAACTTAATGAACCCGATTTAAAATAAACCTACTTTACTTTTCCATATAAAGTAGTGGAAGAATCTCTTATATATATGCAGACCCATCGTCCTTAGGAGTCCTTATTGAGGTGATTTGTTCCATTAAAGGGTAGTGACTTCTATCTTTTGAGATAGTACACTATACTTTGATGGCGTAGCCAATCACCTGAATAAGTACGTCTGTGGATCTATGTGGCGTTTTACCAAGACAAATTTTTGTAAGGGTTCCTCTTTCTTTTCTCCCCACATATTTGAATGGTGACTCCTTTATAGAAAATTTTCACCATAATTAGCATCATGGCCATTTGACTGTTGGGGTACTGACATTGTAGGTCTGATTGATACTCCTTTTTCCAAGGGGCATTGATTCATCTTAGCTGCCATTAACTACTATTCTAAGTGGGCAAAAGCTATCCCACTCAGAAAGGTCATAACTCAGCATGTGCTTTAGTTTTTTAAGAACCATATCATATATAGGTTTGGGGTGCTTTGATGAATTATATCTGATAATGGTACTACATTCAAAATCATTAAAATCAATAGCTTCTCCAGAAGACACGGTATAGATTGGAGATAATCCACCATCTACTACCCTTGAGCAAATGGCTTAGCATAAGCATTCAACAAAACTCTCATCCAGATACTGAAGAAGACTCTTGATGACAACAAATGACAGTGAAATGAGCAGTTGGTTGAAGCTTTGTGGGCCTACTGTACCACATACCAAACTCCAACTTAGTCTACCCCATTTTTCTTAGTGTATGGGTTTGAAGCTGTTCTTCCTTTAGAAGTTCAACTCCCATCACTAAGGATAGCATTGGGTAACAAGATCACTGGAGAGCAGAATGCAAAGTTGTGGTTAGAAGAGCTCAAGGTTTGGAGGAGAGTCACCTATGGGCGCAGAACCTTGAGTTATATACAAGGCCAAAATGATTCAAGCTCACAACAAATTCTACACTCTTTTCAGTTGGAGAACTTGTGTTAGTCAAGGAGACCAACTATTGCCCTAAAGATGGGAGGCAAGTTTGAACCCACTTGGGAAGCCCCTATGTCATAGAAGGCCTACAAAGGAGGATCTTATTAGCTTATTGATTGTAAAGGGGAACACCGATGCTTCCAATTAATGGGCTCTATCTAAAGAAATATTACCCATGAAATAAATCATGTTTGAAAATAGTCATTAATAAAAGAACAAAATCTAATTCCATTCATCAAATCTTCTCTTCTTCAAGTTTTTTTTGTTTTGTCTTGCAAATCCACCATGACATGTTTAAGGTAGGTGTAAGAGTCCCTTAGTGGCATCATATTTCTCTCTTTCAACACAAACATAATCTCTCGACGCTTTTAGAATAGATGTAAGAGAACCCAAGAGGCATCCTATTTCAATTAGCATAACTAAGTTAGGTGTGAGAGAACCCATGAGGCATCCTTTCTTAGTGGGAATCCTTTTTTGCCATCGGTGGCATCATTCCATCAAAATCCCTAGTGTGTTTAAGGTAGGTGTAAGAGTCCCAGAGGCATCCTATTCCTTTTAACACATGCATGATAATAAACACATATCTTTTGTCTCGAGCTATTTGATGTGGGAGCAAGCCCCTGGGCACTCACTCATTATTTCAGGTCTAGCACATGCTACCTGCTAGTATGTCAGTGGTCATTGGTTGGAGGATGTGCATCCCCGAGCTTTCTTCCCTTCAATCGACCATTGCAAACCAACGAGGGCCTTGTTAGTATGGTAGTCTTCACTGCCCAGCCAGTAAGCTACCTCTTGTTGACTTTGTTTAAGAAGATGTAAGTCCTCGTGCTTTCTTCTTGAACTAGCCATCATGCTCTAATAGGGTTGAGTATATTTGAGGTTTAGGATAAGTCCCCCAGAGGCTCCTTTCCTCTTGCCTACTTTTGAGTTGATATAAGTCCCTAGTGGTATTCACTCAGTAGTTGCCCTAGGTTAGATAGCACTTGTCGAGCCGAAGATAGACTATCCCAGCAATCAGTTCCACTATAGGAGGATGTGAGCCCCCGAGCTTTCTTCCTAGGTTGATTGTTGCAAATTTACAGACACCTTAGGTTGGTTGATATTCACTATGTCGACGGACTCTCCTATGAGTACACTTGATAGATATGAGTCCTCATGATTTCTCCTTGAATTGGACATCGAATACCTATTGAATATACGACTAATTAGGTCATCTTATCCAGGGTGTTGGATTAAGCCTTTATAGGCCCCATCCCCTACAAGCACTCTATTTGGATCAAGTCCTTTACGACCCTATTTAGTCACTACCCGAGTTACTTTTAGATTGGACAGTCCCCCTTTCCTAATAGCCACCCCATGGTTGGAGGATTTATTCAGTGAATGCACATATTCTCCCTTGGTTCAATAAATCTGAGATAAGTCTAGGCTGATATAAGCTCCTTCTCAGTATGATCCCTCACAAACTAACAGGGTCTATAATAAAATAACTAAAATAAACAAACAAAAAAAACTAATTTGCTTGTACATTAGGAATTAAAGCTCCCATAGGGCCTTTTTTCTCAAGCAGGCATCGTATCTTTAGGTGTAGAACTCTATAAGAATTTCTTTACTACTTGAGTTGGGATAAATCCACGAGCTGGTACTCACTCCGTAGTCACCCTTAGGTCGGGTTCAATTTGTTTTGCCACAAGTAGGATACCTTGGTAGTCATTTTGCTTTGGAAGATGTAAGACTATGACACATTCTTTCTAGCATGATTGTTGTAAATCGACGGGCAGCCTTAGGTCAGGTTTTATTTATCCCAAAGCAATCAATCACCCTAGTAGTCTTTTCTAGTGGAAGATGTGAGTCCCCGAGCTTTCTTCGCTACAGTTGATCATTACAAACTAGAAGGCACTCTCTTGGTCGGATAGCTCTCCCATCGACCGGAATGCTACTTCTTTTGGTTCAGTAAATTTGAGATAGGTCTAGGCTTCTATAAGCCCCATCTCAGTATGATCCATCACAAACCAACAAAATCCATCAAAATAAATTAAAAATGAAAATTGATCTTTGACTATCTTTGAGTTGATCTAAGTCCCCCAGAGGCATTCACTCAAATCGCCTGTTTGATTTGTTGCCTAAATAAACCAATCACCATAGTGGTTCCTTATTGTGGAAGATGTGAGTCCCTGTGCTTTCTTCTTAACTTGACCATTGTATACTGAAAGGCATTCCCCTTTGGTTGGATAGTCCTACCTTGTGGTTGGTAGACTATTCCCTTTGAATTTTTAAATTTGAGTTAGGTCTAGGCTTCCATGGCCCCTACTCAGTGTAGTTCATTGCAAACTAATGGGATCCATCATAATCGAAACAAACAAATCTGAAAATAAAATTAATCTTGACTATCTTTGAGTTGATCTAAGTCCCCCAGCAGCATTCACTCAATAGTCTACCTTAGATTGGGTTCAATCTATTCTCTTGTTAGTTGATTACCCCAACAATTGATCTCTACTTTGGAGGATGTAAGTTTACTACTTTCTTCTAATTACATACCAAAAAAGGCATCCTTTGGTTGGCTAGTCCT